>BROG01001882.1:5000-23823 GCA_030159075.1 Atrina japonica | reverse complement strand
CTAATTCGATATTGTATTACTATAACATTCGGTAGCCACGGACGGGAAATTTACAACAAACCTATAAGCAAGCGTGTGGGATTCGGCTTTGGTAACGTCGGCTTTACACCAATATGTAATTAAACAGTGATATTACAGCTTTATTTTCTGTGGTCGGTAGAATTATCTTGTTTGAAATTACTATTTTCATTAACTGAAATGTTGCGTTACCTGCTATATAGAAGATGGTGATTTGTCTTAACCGGATTACTCATTTTTGTAATAGGAATTTGACTGTGGATACATGACGGGTGAGATTTGTCATAACACCTGATCCGACATCTGTATCTAATAGAAATCAGTGTTTATTAAAATGTTCACTCTATCTATGTACTATCTTCTAATAAACTTGACAAATAAATGCAAATTTTATATTGAATAAGCATTCAGGGGTTCGTTATTCATTTAACAAACAGAAATTTATAGCCTATGTTTGCACTGATCACAACTTGAATAAATTCAAACTATAGTCAGACACAGCAAAAGAAGATGAACAAAAAGTGTATAAGGAATAAATCCATTTGGGGGGAGGGGGTAATCATAGTATGTTCCATGTATTCAACAATTAGATTTACAAAAGCTCTTTAAAGTTTGAATGTAATCTCCATAATTCACAAATGTGTTGAAAATATTTGAAAAAAATATATTTTCAAAATTATTGTAAGTAAATGATTTCATAAATATATGAATAAGTGTAGAAAAAGCACTTGCTAAAGGTATGCGTTGACTTGGTTACCACGACCATTTTTAACATTTGGTTGTTATTTTCATTACAGTGATTATTCTAAAATCGTGTCGGTCTCATTTTTAAATATCTGAAAGCAATATTAATGTTTTGTTGATGTAAAACATTCAGTGGTAATACTCTTTTATTTACATTGTATTCTATCTAAAAAGTAAAAAATCAAATACCAGGAAGTCCTCTAAAAACACTTAATCTTTAGATCTATAAATGGGATAAAGTGGTATCTAAGAGTGGTAAACGTATTATACTGTTGGTTTCACGTTTTAATATCGATATCACTTAACATTTTATAAAAAATAGACGAACTGGAAGCTATAGATAAACAGAGGGGGTTAAATTATATCAAATTTTCTCTTTGGAAATAAAAAAAATCATTATAATTCTCAGATATAACTTTGGTATTATGTTTATAAAATATTGTTGGAACAGATATTTAAGAAAAAGTAATCTTGTTTGAAATTTGTATATAATAAACAATTTTGGAAAATTGAGGCAAATTTTATTTCTATAATATATTTTCATAATGATAAATAGAGAAATATAAAAACCTCAGATACCAAAGTGTAAATCAATAGAATGTCCAGGACATAGATACAAATCCGATTAAAAATGGACAAACACGGACCTCTGGAAACCAAGAGGTGGGATCAGGTGCCATAGAGGAGTAAGCATCCCCTGTCGACCGGTCACACCCGCCGTGAGTCCACAGTCAAGTCCAGTGAAACACGTGAGGAGTGTATCCTCGCCACAATTGGTACAGACGTCTCAACAACCGCCAACAAAAAGGCAACTCAACATTTCACTTAGTGAAACAGAGTAGTCGCAAACAAGACTATTATACCGACCGTAAAACTTGCGGAACGTTGACATTAATTGCGGTTTTCGATATCCCTGTGTCAATAATTTGTCAGTGAGTAGTTTACCTCTGTATATGAAATTTTCATATGTTGTGCAAGCCCTGGCATATCGGATCATTTGTGAAATATAAACTCCATATGCGGGTGACTGAGGGATATTACTACTTAAATGTGGAAAATTGACGATGGGAAAGCCGAAATCGTCGCGTTTATCGTATAGCTTCGTTGCTTATTTCCCGTCTGTGTTTATATTAAGTAAAATGTCTAAGTATGAAGCGTGTGTGCTTGATTCTGTTGTATCTTTAATTTCTAGTTCGCTGGAATATATCGCATTGACATATGTATGAAAATTGTCATTATTAATTGACAAAACGTCGTCGATATATCTAAATGTCAAATTAAAGGACACCGCTAACTTTTTCTTCTTTTGATTCAGCAGTTTTTGAATGAAGTCTGCTTCGTATGAATAAAGGAACAGGTCGGCCAATAAAGGAGAACAATTGGTTCCCATGGGAATTCCGACAGTTTGTTGAAAGACCACGTCTCCGAACATTACAAATATATTGTCTATTCGAAATTCCAGCATGTTTTTTATATCAACTTCAGTATATTTATGTGTAGAATCAGAGTGGTGTTTGACAAAATAAGTATCCTGATTGCCAATTACTAGATATTTAAATTTTCGGGTACCACCTTTAGTGAAAAAGCAGTTGTCTATGATGCTGAAAAGTCTTTCTTTTAATTTTTTATGTGGAATAGTAGTGTAAAGAGTAGAGAAATCATAAGTTTTGATACTGTGAATTCGAGAAAAATTGTGTGCCTTCAAATTTTCTAAAAGCTGTTTAGACTTTTTAAGTATCCACATCTGATTTACACCGCTTCTGGTATAAGCAACTGTACAGTATTGTTGAAGTTTCTCCTTAACGGCTGTCAATATCTTGGTAAGGAGTAAAGATAAAGGTTTGGTAGAATATTTGCTGGATCCTGCTATGTATCTTTGCTTATATGGGGTTTTATGAAGTTTAGGTATCCAATATAAATATGGCAGCTCGAAATCGGTATCCGTTGTAGGTATATCAAATTCGCGTAATACGGATACGTGATTTTGAAGGATCTCGTCCTTTGAAAGTGAGCTACGTGTATATGTAGGATTACCAGAATTCATATTAAACCCAAGTTCTTCTAATAAACAATTATAGTAATGTGCCTTACAAATATAAAACTATATTATTTGAGGCTTTGTCTGCTGGTACAAGTACATATTGGTCATGTAACATATCCAGTTCAGTTACTACTTCTGGATCATTAAATACAGAGAGATAACGTGTTTTCATAGTCCCTTTAAGTTTTCGAATACGAGATTTTATCAACCATCGTATGGCTTTCAGCCATTCAGACAAAGTATCTGGTTCTACGTCTTCATGTTTGGCCCATCGTCTGGCATAATCTTCGACAGAATCCATAACTAGACTGAAATTCTGACGCCAATTAAAGGAACGGGCTTCCCGGTATTTAGGGCCCCTTAAAATAAGATTTTTGAGGCTTTCATTTTCAACAATAGAAACGTCGCCGGTAATGACATGCCCGATAGTATTGTATTGGAAAGGAGATGAAGCACATGAGCATGTGATAGTGTTGTGTAGAAGATGGTTGATGTCTAGGCACTGCAAAACATGTTTGTAATTGAATAGCTTGGATGCGATGCTAGGTGTATAGCTATATGAAATGCAAGGCGTGGTCTTCAGTTTAAAATATGGTGGAATACAGGACTGAACTTTTTTGTGATTTAGAACATTGCCAATGTTTAAAGCGTCTATGCCTTTATTTGTAAATTTAAGTTTAAGGAAAAGACGTTTCTGGTCAGCACAGTCATTATTTGTAACGCGTGCAGGTTTAAACAGTCTGTGATAAGCTATGTCCATTGTAATGGAGTTCAGTATGTATTCTGGGGTTGAAGAATCAGTGTAGGGGCTCATTCTTGCTTCTTCAAAAAGTTTATTGAGATTTGTAAAAGGAACAGAATAAAGCCTGCTGCGAATGTGATGAATACCCAATTTTTTGTTAACGTAAGGTAAAAGAGATGAAAAAGTGACATCATGTATGTATGGTCGGTTGTAAGAACGATGTCCGTGACTTCGCTTACGTCTTACGTTTGAATTAAAAAGTTCCATCACATTAACGCCTTTACACAGTGGGCTTGATAGATTGCCCACACTTTGTATATTGTCATTACATCCATAGGGATATGCAGTGCCAAGCTGTTTAATCCAAAATTCTTCACGTTGTCTACGGAAGGGGTACTCAAGGCGGGATTGGTGGTTCGTCCAGTGTGTATTTTTTCAATTATATGCACTCTCATAGACAAAATGGAATGGTCTGGGGAGTTGAAATATCGAGTTACCCCATTATTAACCTCAAATCGATGATCAGATAGTCTTTTATTTAAGAGCCTCTCTGTCTCGCCAACATAGATTAAACAACGTTAGATGATTTACATCCAGATGACCTCAGCGTCTGGCATTTTAATGCCTATTTGTCAGGTTGCAGGTGAACACCTGAAATAAGTATTTTGAACATTGCTAGTGGATCATTGAAACAAATATTTTTAGCATTTTACTAGACATCTTAATATGTTCTCAAACTTTTTTAGTTTTTTTTTAGTTTTCTTCAAATGACAAAAGCTTTAATCTTTTTTTTAATTGTTTGCCAAAAAATATGCCAAAACGTCCAATGCAGCATAACTCTTTTTATTTTCATATTCGAATCATAATAAGGAAGTTAATCTTTCGTTACATCGGACCATGGTCAGTACTACAAGCCTTGCAATAAATATTATAAACATATTACCAAAGTTAAAATGCTCAAGACGATCGTTTCTGTCAATGAGACTTCATCGGTAGAGCTCAAATTTAAAATGTATGTGTATTTTCTAAAGACAAAATGGTATCATAAAAGGCCAAATAACGAATTTAAATGTAAAACCAATAACACAAATGCTTATCTAAAACATACATTTATATTTAAAATATTGTCGGACAACGATACTGTTTGTGTAAATGTCTTGAATGTTTATTGCGCATTAGACTACTGTTTAAAAGAAATGTTATTGATGTTGTAGATCCGAAACATTACTAAAATATACAAAAGCAATTCGGTCACTTTTTCAAATAAATGAGATAAATACGTAAGTAAACGGACGTAATCAACATTACGTGCACATTTAAGTAAATCCTCGGTTTGACAAAACATAAATCTACAATCTTTTTATCTGCAATAACACTTTTTTAAAACATTACTAATGATGATAAATGCGAAAACATAAATTCTGATAACATGAGTTACCTATGTTTATAGAAATAAATGGTTTATAATACTTCGAGATATTTCAAACTTTATAGAAATGTATACTACATCAAACAAAGAATTATGAAAACATCAAAACACGGGACGAAACTCGTAATATTATAAAATTCCACTGAATAAGTTTATTGTTAAAGGTTGTAAAGAATAATTCAGAGTGAATAGTGCATTTGTACATATTTCTTGTATTGAAGCAATAGTATAATAATAATAATAATAATAATAAAAGCAATTAAAATGATAATACTAACAATGATAACAGCTATTAGTTATTATGAATTATAATAACAACAACAACAATAATAATAATAATGATGATGATGATGATGATGATGATGATGATGATGATGATGGTGATGATGATGATGATGGTGATGATGATGATGATGATGATGATGATGA
Source organism: Atrina japonica (assembly GCA_030159075.1). NCBI lineage: Eukaryota > Metazoa > Mollusca > Bivalvia > Pterioida > Pinnidae > Atrina > Atrina japonica. Next base: position 18,420 of record BROG01001882.1, on the reverse strand, counting down.
TGATGATGATGATGATGATGATGATGAGAAGAAGAAGAAGAAGAAGAAGAACAACAACAACAACAACAACAAGAATTAACAATCCAGGTAAAATTTGCAAGTGTACACCAGTAGTAATGGTAGTTACTGTTCATTTATTGTTAGTCTATCAATACATTGATTTATTGATTTTTATTTAAATATATTCTCTGTTAAGCACCATTAATACGGTGGTAACCAGTTTTAATGGATAAATAATCCGGGTGCAATTCGCCCGTTGGAATCACCAACGGATTTCCGAAATAAAACAGGCAAATCTTTCCCACATAAAAAGTCTACCTTCCAGCGGGACTCAAACTTACACATACTGGAAATGAGATAAAACTCGATAGTCTTACCGCTTTGTCACAACATGTTGGATGTCAAAAGAAATGGGTTCTGTTTCCATGCCCCTGACCCGATCATTTTATGCTACATTATACATAAATGTGAACTTTACTATGCATTTTCAAGAAAATGCTGTTTATACAGATGTTTTGCTTCAAACAGGTGTAAGGTATCTTTTACAATTTATGAATGAGGAAGAATTGTGTCGATTTATATTAAACGAGTTTGATGTTAAATTAAAAACAAAATATAATATCTCTGTCTCTCTCTCTCTCATATGCAAATTAAGGTTTAGAGAGAAATCGACACCTGATATGTATTTGGTACGTGCCCACTTTCTTCATTATAAAAGGTAATGTTTTACGCTCACATCTATATCAGAAATGGACAGGTATCTTTTACAATTTATGAATGAGGAAGAATTGTGTCGATTGATATTAAACGAGTTTGATGTTAAATTAAAAACAAAATATAAACTTTTAGTTTGTTGAAAACATTTATTTTGTTACTGAGAAACTGTCCGTATTCTCTCTCTCTCTCTCTCTCTCTCTCTCTCTCTCTCTCTCTCTCTCTCTCTCTCTCTCTCATATGCAAATTAAGGTTTAGAGAGAAATCGTCACCTGATATGTATTTGGCACGTGCTCACTTTCTACATTATAAAAGGTAATGTTTTACGCCCACATCTATATCAGAAATGGACAAGCAAGGGACATTTGCATTAGTCAGTATCATTTTTTTCATCTTAACGTTGTGGATAAGCGATTCTTCTCAGGTAAGACATTTGAATTGTTATTAGTCTGAATTTAAGAAAAAGGATAATTTTACTTATATGTAAATTTACCTTCATTTTATATGATGAATAATTTTGAATAATGTGTTATTCACACCATATGCATGTTTACTCATTATATGCAATACCATTTTCATTCTCCATTTATTTCATTTTTCGGATTAAAGTCTGATATTCGACTCAGTTAAAGATGAGCGTAAACATGTAAAAGACTATGAGATAATACAGTAATGGTATATACTTTATAAAAATAATAATTTCAAGTATATAAAATAAGAATTTATATATATATATATGGTCCTTCCAGACAGGTGACTGTAATTTGAATGGTTGGAATGACTGTCTCGTTACACGATGTGCCGAAGGAAGTAGCAATCGCATTATTCATGAAGGGGAGATAACCGGAATACGAAACAACTCTACTTGTGAACTGTCCTGTTCTGTTCAACCTAACACTATTTTATCCTGTTCCAATGGGTTGATTACAAAACTTCATAAGTTACCGGTTTGTAAGTATATATTTTGTTGATTGATTTAATAGATAAATTTAATTCATATATTGTAGGTCTACTTACTAATGAGTATTATAATTTAGAAATTAGAATATCTTGATAATTTTTGCATTACTGTCACAATCTAGTTTTTGGTTTTTCGAAATAACGCTCGCCGATTCACTTAACCACAGAACAAAACAAAAAATATTAACAAATTAACAATTTATTTACATTAAATAAATTTCAAAATAACAAAAAGAAAATAAATCAAAACAATGATACACTCACATATGGCACACGTACATACACAATATGCACACTAAACAAAATGTCTACACAACACTGATAAACACAATTTACGATGACAATACATAAACAAGTATTCTTAAGTCTTTCAGTATTAACTCTCATTGCATCTTCGTATTTTGGTCGAAAAATAACGACAGAAGGACAGTTGAGGTACGCTAATGGTGCAATAAAATATATTATATAAGTAATGTGTGCAAAAGATGATCGAAACTAGAAAAATATATTGCAACAATGTTTTGAAAAACTAGAGAAATATCTATGTACAATTTGACATTGTGGCAATTACTTGAGTTTGGCGGTTGTTGAGACGTCTGTAACAATTGTGACGAGGATACACTCCTCACGCATTTCATTGGACTTGACTGTGGACACACGGCGGGTGTGACCGGTCGACAGGGGATGCTTACTCCTCCATGGCACTAGATCCCATCTCTTGGTTTCCAGGGGTCCGTGTTTGTCCATTTTTACCGGATTTGTATCTATGTCCTGAACATTCTATTGATTTCTACTTTGGTATACTTTTATATTTACATATTCAGAAATTAAAAGATAAATTTGTTCTTATTTTTTATTCGTTTTTGTATTACCATTCGTTTACATACTTCATTGATACATCTTGCAGCAAACCATGCACTAGCAAAACACAGACAAAAAAGATTCCTGGGCTTCGGATTTGTTGTTGGACTCTTCATAGATATAGCTGTATGCATTTTATTTTGCTTTAGATCACGTAGGTATTTTCTTCTTGAGTATAAATATCTATGTCTTGAAAATTTGGGATAAACATTATTTTGATCACAATTATTTATTTGTTTTATTATTGCATCCGAAAATCATTAATGATGCAGCGGATGACGTAATTAATGTAACGTAATTAATATTATGACGTAATTAATGTAACGTAATTGATATTATGGCGAAATTAATGTAACGTAATTAATATTATGATTAAGACAAATTACACATTACACAGTCTTTGATATTAACATGGATTCGGTGTATCACTCACATTAATTTCGTCTCTTTAAATACTAATGTCATTGTGTGTTAAGTACAAATATTGTTCGTAATTCCCCATTAAATAACATTCATCGAAGAAGTATTGATGTGTGTAATGAGTTTCACAATTTTGATAATCCTTTCGTATTTAGGTGATCACATGGCTCCTGTTTTGTACTGTCCACCAAACATTGATGTACCGGCCGATCCACTTAGTTATTACACGACAGTTAGTTGGAACGTACCCACAGCATATGATGACAGAGACGGGAGAGTCAGGTAAACAGGCTTATAATGATACGTCTACGTCTATAAATCAAATATCTTATGTTGAGCAATTTAATCATTAATCATTTATATTTTCAGTATTGTTATAAACAGTATAGTTATTACATGTTATAATAATACTCATCATTACCACCATCACCATCATCATCGTCATCGTCGTCATCATTATCATCATCATCATCATCATCATCATCATCATCATCAATGACGATGCTGTTGTTGTTATTGTTGTTTATTGTTGTTGTTTTTTTTTTGTTTTTTGTTTTTTCGTGAATCTATCTATTTTGCCTATAAACGTACCCGATGGATATGGTTATTAATACTCATTTTATTTTTTGTTAAAAATCTTATCAATAAAATAACAAATTACATTTCAGGGTACATGAAGTATATCTATACCCTGGAATGAGACTATATGAAGGGATACATACGGGCGGATACTATGCCAAAGATAGAAGCGGAAATATGGCCCGATGTACATTTTCCGTCCGGGTGAAAGGTCGTATGTCCAAAATCATATAAAATTTAAACCTTCAAAATTGCATGACTAAAGAATATGGTGGTTTTTGATTGAAATATCACTGTCTCCAGTAATCAACATAACATGTCATTTACCTATATTTTGAATTGGACTTTGATGTAGATCAAATTGGATGACTAAGTAATTAGATAAGGTAAAATGATTAATTAAACAGTGTACAACCATTGAAATATGTTTATATGCAATTGGTTTGTCAGACATTTTGCATTTTCAAAGTGGCACTCCATTGCACTCATTTCAATGGCAGTACCTTGATCAAGATGTATTTAAATATATAAACATTTATGTGTCACAAAATTAGAATGCTGCTTCATGAAAACCGGCTGGTACCTAATCTGGTGTGTCGGGAAGTGTTCCAATGTACTTGTAGAAGGCTGGTGTTTTGTTCTTAATTAATTGAAAAATAATTGTGTAACGTATAAATATGGTATTATTATTATTATTATTATTATTATTATTATTATTGTTATTATTATTGTTGTTGTTGTTGTTGTTGTTGTTGTTGTTGTAAACGTTTCAACGTCACACAATTCAAGGTCAAGATCACAGAGAAATTCAATATTTTAAAGTCTATATATCTCTTAAACTACTTTAAGACTTTAGTACAGACATATAAATAGCAGATTTGTAGCAAAATGAGATAAAAAATACTTGGAAGAAGTTTCAAGGTCATCAGGTTTTAGGTTAAGGTCATAGGTCAGTTTCGAAATTCAGTTAAAATTTCAAATCCAAATAGCTGAAAAACTGAGACTTTAGTACAGACGTATAAATAGCAGACTTATAGCAAATGAGAAAAAATATGTGTACGAAGTTTCAAGGTCATCGGATCAAAGGTCAAGGTCACAGCTAAATTTGAATATATCAACACAAAATAGCTAAAAACCAATGGAACTTTCATATATATGTTAATGTTGGAGATTTGTAGGCAATTTGCTGAAAAATATTTGAGTTTCAAGGTCATCCGATCAAAAATCAAGGTCACAATTCAAGCTCTATATAGCTCAAAACTATGTAATATAAACCAAACAATATACGTGAAGTTTGGAAATTATCATTTCAAAAGTGCAGGTCATTGCTTAAAGGTTGTTTTTTGGTACCAGATGTCACTTTCAATCATAACTATCAAAAGTCATTAATTATTCAGTTTCGTAGCATATTTCATTTTCAACTGCTTTTAAAATAGGTGCTTGAGAATTTTAATTTAATTTATTGAAAAATTCCTTTCTTATCTTATTTCATATTCAAGTTCTTTTCAACCATTTGGTACCGTACCAGATTGGATGACGCCGTTGCTGTTTCAGCAACAACCTCGCCTCTAGTTTTTATTATTATTATTATTATTATTATTATTATTATTATTATTATTATTATTTTTATTATAATTATTATTATTATTATTATTATTATTATTATTATTATTATTATTATTATTATTATTATTCAGTGAACAGATGTCCGGAGATACACCCTATAAAGGACGGTAGTTACCAATGTAATACACATTGGGACTTAATAAGAGGGGCAGTGTGTAGCTTTAGTTGCTATAAAGGCCACGAACGTGTGGGACCATCTCATGTAACATGTCAAACTTCAGGAAGATGGTCAGCAACACCACCAACCTGCAGAAGTATGTTTAACTATATAGAACATTGCATTTAGTTGGTTAGATAGTTTAGTTTAGTTAGTTAGTCCGTTGGTTAGTCAATCAGTTAGTTAGTTAGTTAGTTAGTTAGTTAGTTAGTTAGTTAGTTAGTTAGTTAGTTAAGTTAGTTTAGTTAGCTAGTCAGCCAGTTAGTTAGTTAATTAGTCAGTTAGTTAGTTAGTTAGTTAATATGTTAGTTTTACTCCACTTTCAACATATCGTCCCATAGTTAATTGTCTATTAAAAAGTTTAGTTTAGTCTAGGGCTTCCATGTTTATAACAGTGCAATATCCATTGCAACCCAGACAGAATATACAATAAATCAATGTAATAAATGAAATATTAGACAAACGAGTAAGGGGACAACCATTTGATTCTTGGGTGGGGGGTCTGACAGATTTTGGAAATATTGAAAGTAAATAATCTGACCTCTACTAGCAGAGAAATAATTAATCTGACCTGAACTTGTGACAAAGATATGGTGAAAATTTATTAATGTTTGCAATATTTTTTTTCGGCTTCGACATTTTTAGTCTAATATACAAAGACATTTATATACATTACAAAGTTGGTTTGAAGGCTTAATACAATGACTGCATCCATTCATTAATGTGTGTGTGTGTGTGTGTGTGTGTGTGTGTGTGTGTGTGTGTGTGTGTGTATCAAATAACAGAATTTGAATATTGAGCAATATTTTACACAAAACTGAACAACTTTTCAATTATATGATGAAGGCCAGCTTTTCTTCGTGGAGAATCCGGTCACATTGTACCTGGGAAGAGATCATCGTCCTTCCGCAAGTAAAGTGGACTTGAACCTGCGCTGACCATGAGTGAGAGACTTCATGGTTCAAAGCACAACGCTCTAATGTCTAACCACTCTGCTATGAAGGTCCCTCAACTTTCAGTTAAGGCCAAATTATTGAAACGAGATAGCTTGTTACCGTCCTAAGGGTTCTTTATCACAATCTTAGCTCACAATAATCCAATGTGCAGTAAATTGCATTTTATTATTCATAACACTTTTGAGTAATACATTGTATTTATTTATGTAACGCCCACAAATCCCCCTTTGAAAAAATCTAGATCCGCCTCTGCAATATCTTACATTTCCAACTACATGACAATAGAGAAAAAATGGGAAAAAATAATAATCTGTCTCTGGACTGCTGGAAAATAAATATTCTGTCCTGCGATGGTATGGAAATAAATAATCTGAATCGACAAAATTTGCCAGCCTCCACCGCATCAGAATCAAATGGTCGTCCCTTAACGTACGTATACCAATAACGAATAAAAGTCCTTCAAAAATGAAATACATGTATATCATTAAATGGCATCTTTTGTTGTTTTTTTTTCAGAAATTGTCTTTTTTTTATACTACTTAGATTGACGTAAAGTAACAAATAATAGATATACCCAGGCATAAAATTCATATTCCTATATATTTTGTGAAAATTGCATTGGACCTGATCTTATTTTCACAAAATATATAGGAATATGAGAATGTGTATGTCAGTGTATATTTCTTATTTGTTATGGTACATCAATCGTTGTAGTAAAAAACAAAGTTAAAAACAACAAACCTAATGACCCTTTCAGTCAACATTTAGACGCAGTGGAAAAAAGTATAATTACATGTTACAAAATAAATATAATTGATATATCGAAATGCAACTCAAACAAAAACTGAATGACTGAGAAACACAAAAGTTATCTCCCTTAACATTATGATACCATCCATCTTAGAACGTCATAAGACGTACTGCACATAATATTGACAGATAGTGACAGTCCAATGAAACATCCTCCTGAAGAAAACCCAATTTTATTCATAGACATCTAGCCGTTGAAAATGGAAATTATTTTGGAAACTTTATATATAACTGGCTTTCACATTATCTATATCCATCACAATCTTAATGCTATTTAACTCTATAATAATGTATTGCATGATAAATCACATTCTTGTTCCTATGTTGTAGAGATAAAATGTCATCCTGATCACATACCAAAACACAATCAACTACAAATGCAATGTACAGACACGACGTATTACCGATCAATCTGCAAATACTCATGCGCGAAAGGATATGACATACCAATTACAATTCCACGTGCTAGAGTGTGTACGTCATCACGCAGATGGTCAGGATCTGACGTCACATGTGTTGGTAAGTATTTCAAGAGAGTGAGAGAAAGGAGTAAATGGCTTCTTTTATTTGTTGTTGAAATATATTCTCGTATATTTACGCATCAGTCATCACGAACACTAGATCAATGAACATTAGTCAGTAACTCTTGTGTATTTTGAAGATGTTCAACCGCCGGTGTTTTCTGAATGTGTTGATATTATGACATTCTACACCAGACGGAAGGAAGATACTGCACTCGTGCAATGGGACACCCCGACAGTAACAGATAACGTGGATGTATTCATTGCTCCTGTACAACGTCAAGGACCACGGTCACTGACATTCCTGAAGGCTGGTATATATAATGTTGTATATTCTGCATCCGACAAAGCGGGCAACCACGCAAAGGAGTGTATGATGAAAATCGTTGTGAAGGGTAATTTTTTAAAAACAGTTGATTACTATAAACTAGATTTTTTTTTCCAATCTCTTGCGTTTGTATTTACATGGTTAAAAAGCTATTCTTATATTCAAGTTCTATTTCTCATAATTTGCAAATCCTGTTATTATACATCAATACTGTGAGGTTTCTACATTAAGGCACACACACACAAACAGAGAGAGAGAGAGAGAGAGAGAGAGAGAGAGAGAGAGAGAGAGAGAGAGAGAGAGAGAGAGAGAGAGAGAGAGAGAGAGAGAGAGAGAGAGAGAGAGAGAGAGAGACACACACACACACACACACAGAGATATATATATCATAAAACTTCGATTTAGCACTATTGTAATTATTTTTCAATGCGTCTTATTATAAGAAGGATAAAATAATTTTCATATTACACGGCCATTACATTTATACAAAATATATTTAATTCTGAAATATGTCATAATTTTAAATATTGTAGACGTGAGGTGTCAACAAGTTTATCCGACCCCTTATTTATCAACTGTCTGTTCCGGTACACGTTATGGTTCCTTTTGCAATTTCGATTGCCGAGATGGAACAGTTTTAAACGGCTCGATGTCTGCCGAGTGTGACAGAAAAGGTTATCCGCCGTATGGATATTGGACGTATGGGGGATATCAGCCATTTTGCGAAAGTACGTAAATAATAAAGTCATTCGTAAAATATTCCGCAAGTATATCCCGCTTTAAAATTTTGACGCTGAAAGAATCATTGATACACAGTTTAATATTCAAAACTTTCATATGAAAATTTGCTGGTACAGAATTTTCATTTACATCGCTCATACTTATCCAATTCTGGTAAATGTAAACGCATCAATAGTTAAAGTAAATTATAACTAAATATTACATATAACCAACTTAAAACAAACAAATATGTAATGAGCTTTTTCATTTGATTGTCATATAATTAATTCATATATTTTGACATAGGATATATCATATTATTAAGTCTGTAAATAGCAGTATATTTTGAATGTAATATAGAGGTCTTCGAAGGTAAAAGGCACATCCAGAGTCTTTCTAAAACCAACTTTCCAAAAATAGGAATGCGCAGTTAAAATAACTCCATGTTTTACTGCAACTCTAATACTTTTCTTGCCGAAAACAAGTTTTTCACCCCTGTTACGATTCAATTTAGACTAATTCTGTTCGTAAACATGTGCCAATTTACCGTGGTAGACCTTTACCTGCAGATATTGGGTATGTTACATTTGATGTAGGGGTCGAAAGATGTCCAACATTCTCGCCACCAGACCACGGAGCGCTAGCATGTGACTACTGGATGGGTGGAAGATTTTGTCGAATATTTTGCAAATCTGGATATGATTTACCGGCGACTTACGCAAGAGGCACTTTTCCCGAACTAATTGTCTGCGGCAACGATGGCGGCTGGTCTTATGACAACATATTCCCATCATGCATGAGTATATATCTCTCTTATAGGCTTAAAAATTGAAATCATATAATATTAGTTTCTTTTTTCTTATTTCTAAATTACTGTTCATCATAGTTTTACACTTTGTAGTTGAATTTGGGGTTTTTTTCTGATAATTATATTAATATATAATATAATGGTGTACATTCCGAACTTATTGGCGTTCATCAGTGAAATAGATACGTACGGAATGTTCACCTGAGTTTTTTTATTATGATAAGAGACTATATAAAATATTTTGGCGATTTTCTATCAAAAAATTGAAAATCCCAACAAATAATTCGAAATTAGATTTACAGGTGTATGAAATTATCTTTGGAAATATCTTATATAACCTGTTCAGATCATATAGGGCGCAGGTATTTGATACATACTCGGAGACTCCATAAATATACTGAAGTTGATATAAAAAACATGCTGGAATTTCTAATAGACAATATATTTGTAATGTTCGGAGACGTGGTCTTTCAACAAACTGTCGGCATTCCAATGGGAACCAATTGTGCTCCTTTATTGGCCGACCTGTTCCTTTATTCATACGAAGCAGACTTCATTCAGAAACTGCTGAATCAAAAGAAGAAGAAGCTAGCGGTGTCTTTTAATTTGACATTTAGATATATCGACGACGTTTTGTCAATTAATAATGACAATTTTCATACATATGTCAATGCGATATATCCCAACGAACTAGAAATTAAAGATACAACAGAATCAAGCACACACGCTTCATACTTAGACATTTTACTTAATATAAACACAGACGGGAAATTAGCAACTAAGCTATACGATAAACGCGACGATTTCGGCTTTCCCATCGTCAATTTTCCATATTTAAGTAGTAATATCCCTCAGTCACCCGCATATGGAGTTTATATTTCACAAATGATCCGATATGCCAGGGCGTGCACAACATATGAAGATTTCATATACAGAGGTAAACTACTCACTGATAAATTATTGACACAGGGATATCGAAAACCGCGTTTAATGTAAACGTTCCGCAAGTTTTACGGTCGGTATAATAGTCTTGTTTGCGACTACTCTGTTTCACTAAGTGAAATGTTGAGTTGCCTTTTCGTTGGCAGTTGTTGAGACGTCTGTACCAAATATGGCGAGGATACACTCCTCACGTGTTTCACTGGACTTGACTGTGGACTCACGGCGGGTGTGACCGGTCGACAGGGGATGCTTACTCCACCATGGCACCTGATCCCACCTCTTGGTTTCCAGAGGTCCGTGTTTGTCCATTTTTTATCGGATTTGTCTCTGTGTCCTGGACATTCTATTGATTTACACTTTGGTATCTGAAGTTTTTATATTTCATAGATAAAAAATTCACAGTTAATATAATACTTGATAATTTATAAAATCATGTGCATGCTCTTGAAATGATCAGGCCACTTAAATATGCGAGGTGAAATTAAAGTATATCATTCACGTCGGATAAATGTTAATGGGGTGTTATATCGTGTTTATTAATAAGTTCATTTTTATGAAGCATTTGATTTAAAAACGCCCGTCTTCAAATAGAAGTTGTTGAGGTTGTTTTTGCTAGGAAACGTCCAATAAATTGACGACGAAACAGTGTTTTGTTTTGTTTTTATTTTTGTTGTTGTTGTTGTTGTTGTTGTTGTTGTTTTTGTTTTTTTGCATGACGCAATTTCTAAATACACTTTTTAATTGACGAAAACCTCTTTCATATTTACCATGTTATAAAATATCAGGACCGTATTTACTCTTTTAAGCAGTCATATATACCAAACAGAACCTATCAAATTACATGTCGTATGGTTCGTGATATCCATTCAGGAGTCGCAGTCTCGATATTTTAGGTGTTCCTTGAATTACACCATATACATGCATATAAGACCCATCCTTCTAAAAACCGATCACTTCCCGATGCCAATCATGTTGACAAAGTCCTGATTATTCCCTTCTATTTCCAAGTAAAAAAAACTTCTAAATACCGATCCTTCTAAATTCCGAAAACTGGAAAAATTTTCACGACGAAAACGTGTTAATGTGCTTAAAATAACTTCCAAATACCGACACAATAAGTGGCGACTTTGCTGTGGTGTTCAACTGTTAATGATATTTTAAAGGCCATGAACACGCGTATGATTTCAAAACTATATAAGTAATTTGCCTTGGGTCATAAACGCGTATATATAAACCCATTGTGTTTAGATTGACATTTCTGGTATTTCAATTGAGGTTGAAGTTGGAGTTTTCTTTCTATACTTTAGGATCTATTTCATCAAAATCTTCATCAGCAAAGATGAAATGGTCCTTTTACTTCAATGGAAACTGTCAGGACCCAAAAGTTCAGGATGACATTCAATCAAAGTTTATCGAAACATTAATGTCGTCCACATTTGGATTCACTTGTGCATCGCATGAATGTAACTGGCACAATGTTCAGGTAAGTGTTTTGTCTCATTATGTCTTATCAATGTATTATCTTTTGTTTAAACACTTTTGTAGTACATCGTTGTGTTTTGATTTTTTAAACATTTTCTTAGTGATAATATTCCATCTTTTCCTGTCTATGGCGTTTTCGTTTCACAACTTATACGTTATGCCAGGGCATGTTCTTCTTATGAATGTTTTACTCTGAAAGCGAATCAACTAGCCAATAAACTACTTACATAAGTTTACAATGTTGCACGCTTGAAATCGTCGTTTAAGAAGTTTTTTGGTCGATACGGGGATCTTATTAAACATTATAAAGCCCCCTCTCAGAGATATTAGATAGTATTCTGGAACACGACCACAGACAGTGACTCCCTTTCACCAATTTGGGCTTTTCACCGAACTTGACTTTTTCTCCAAACTTGACCTTTTCACCGAATTTGACCGGTTCATGGAACTAGAAATGTTTCCATGGAACATTTGCGACGGGTGTGGCATGTCAACAGAGGACGCTTACTCCTTCCAGACACCTTGCCCTTATCCTGTTTGGGATTAGCGATTGTTCTTCATGTTGAGACCATCTGCACTTCTTATTCGTCGTGTTTTAATGATTTGAGTTCTGATTATCGATTGGTACTTCTTCACTTTTACTTGACACTACAATCACCAATCTGTTATATGGTGGCGACGCCACTAGCAAACTCGCTCACAAAAATCAGTTTAGGGTCCAGTGGGATTCGAACCTACCTTTGTTGTAAAGACATGAAAATACATAAAGAATTAAACATAACTTTGAAGAACGTTTTTAACTTTTAAGAGTTTGATCATCCTTGATTTATTTTGTATCTGATTAAACAGGTAAAGTGTGGAGGTAGCAGGAGGAAGAGGTCTAACGATAAAGCAGAACTAGTTATTTCCATGGACATAGTGATGGGCGGAAATAGTACAGTTACTAAAGAATCCTATCTTACTCAGTCTAAACTGTATTCTTCAATAACAAACATCTTTAGCAATAACGGGTCAATGGAAAACAGTTCCCTTAATATCATGTTGGAAAATGGAATCCATCTAACACCAATATCTTTTTCAGGAAGCAATTTGGAAATACAATGTCCTGAAAATATGGTTCGCTCATATTCATCTATGACATGTGGTGAGTCTTCCAATAATTACTGATACTAGGATTTTTATTTCATACAATTTTCATATTGCCAATCCACGTTCCTTTAATGTAACACCCGGTTTCATTTTAATTTCTGACGTCATATACTAACTTTGTGACATGAAATATTGTAGTGCAGGATCCATGGAGTGATTTGAAAAAATATGATTCCCTGAGCTTCCATTCTGAAATTTAATAGTCATATAATGTTGCTGCTCCTTGTACCTGATATACCTGAAAGTATTTTATTTGAAATTTGCATTTATGAAAAATTATTTATATTTCCTCGAGATTGACAAGTTCCATTACCATCGTCTCCTTATTATAAATTTCAAATAATACTTTCAACAGTTGAATGCGGGGCTGGATCTTACTATGACAAG
>BROG01001881.1:0-23838 GCA_030159075.1 Atrina japonica | reverse complement strand
AAATAGTGTTTTACGCCACATTCAACAATTGGTCAGTTATATGGTGGCGGTCAGTTTGATTATGGAGAGAACCCGGTTACAAAGTAGCCGGGAAGAGACTATCGGTCACCCGCAAGTAAAGTGGCAAACTTTCTAACAAAAGTCAGCTGAGTTTCCTGTGCTGATCAGGAGTTTTTATGGTTCAAAGAGCGATGCTGTAACCATACGGCCCCTTTACTTTAGGAAGAGATAACACAGCGATTACAATGTACCTTAATACTTCAACTGACAAACTTCCTCAATAAGATCATCAATTGTCAGGATCCCCATAATCTTCGAGAAGTGAATTAACAAACGCGACCAAATGGTCAACTTAGAAGATGACTCGAACCCTCGAGTATATGATATAAAAGAGGTCTTGACTTATTGCATTTGTCGTATAGTCTGGTTATTAACATCCCATCTGTGTCTTAAGAAGGTACAATGTCTGAGTATGAAGAGTGTGTGCTTGTTCCTGTTGTGTCTTAAATTTCTAGTTCTTTGTGTCTTAAATTTCTAGTTCTTTGGGAGCCAGCCTGGCTCAGTTGGTTGCGCGGTCGACTCTTGATCTTGAGGTCGTAAGTTCGAGTCCAGCCGGCGGCAGGTCGGGTTCCTGTCCTTCGGATGAGACAGTAAAAACCGAGGTCCCGTGTCACAGTAGGTGTCGGCACGTTAAAGAACCCTCACTGCTCAATGGCCGTAAGTGCCGAGCATAGGTCAAAATTTGAAGCCCTTTACTGGCTTTTGGTGACGTCCCCATTTAGTGAAAGATTCTTGAGTGGGACGTAAAACAACAATATACAACCAAAAAACAATCTAGTTCCTTGGGATATGTCGTATTGACAAATTTTTGAAAATTGTCATTATTGACAAAACGTAGTCAATATATCCAAATGTCAAATTAAAGGTCGCTGCTAGCTTTTTTTTCTTTCTTTTGACTTAGAAGTCTGCGTAATATGAGTAAATGAAAAGGTCAGTCAATTAAGGGACACAATTGGTTGCCATGGGAATGCCGTCAGTTTGCTGAAAGATGTGGTTGCCAAACATTACAAATATGTTGTCTATATTAAGTCCCAGCATCTTTTTTCTATCAACTTGTGTTGGACGAAATAAGCATCATGATAGCCAATGTGTAAAAAAGTAGAAAAGTAGTAAGTTTTGAAGCATTGCAGATACAAAAGTAAAACTGAAGAAGTGCCAATGGATAATCGAGGAGCTTCAAGTTTATTAATATACAACAAATTGCATATAGAAATACATAAAGAACAATTGAGAATCACAAAACGGGATTAAGTGTTTGGTATAATAAGGGTGCATGTGAAACATTTTATAATTGAATAATAAATCTGTATGTCATAAATGTATTTAAAATATATACACACAGTATCATACAAATTCGTAGATTAAAGATTTTTGAAGTGAAAAAAGTACCAATGGATAATCGATACAGTTCATAATAATACGACACATGAGATATACAAATGGTCTTCACATGAAGAACAAGTGCGAATCCCAAACGGAATGGTACCAGGTGTAAAAACAATCGTTGTAGGTATAGAATAATGAACAGAATAATAAAATAAACATGTAATTGGTTATCACCAATTAATTATTTGAGTAAATGTTTTCTATTAACTATATTCTTTTCAAATCTAAATAAAATAATTTTCCTTCAATTTACGAAATTTTGAATTGTAAATACATGTAATTTGCATTAATAACTTACAATGTTGTCCGATTATTTGAATACCTGTTTGTACAAGTGTTGATAAGTGTTGCCCACCTGGTACGTATACTTTTTGTTTAGCTTGGGTGGGTGACAATTAAAAAATATCAAAAGTCTTGAGTTTCATTTCGGATTTTTATTATTTCTATCATGGCGAATGTGCAGGGCGATATCAATTTCATGGCAGAGGTGGATACTATTACGTTCTCAAATAAGGGCAGATGTACTGACCTTGTTTTTTAGGTACGTACAACGCTAGTGTCCGGCAACATTAATACCACTGAACAGCATCTTTTGAACTTTGGTCACAGCCATAACCATGATGGGGATATCATTAGAAGTGCAGCAGATGTATTTGTTGATGAATTGAAACAACGTTGTTGTGAAGACATTTGTGCTTTTCCAACAATCTATGACGAAAAAATATGCAAACTTTGTGATACAGATGATGGTGATGACGATGGCGGTCATGGTAGTGGTGGTGATGTTGGCGAAATGATCTTCAAAATTCCCACCATTAAGAGTTGTAAAGCATTTTTCTACAAAGCCCATGCCAAAATTCTACCGAAGTTAACAACCACACAATAGGAATTGGACTTGCAGAGTACCTGGACAGAAACAATCACTAGAGAGTTATTTACCCAGTCACGACATGGACACAGAATCATGATTTTCGCTACGTATGACAATTAATGGAAACCGACGTTACCATTCTGTTCGGTGTTGGTACTTTTCTTTCGTATCCGAGACTGTTTAGTCAGGTATATTCCCTACATAAAAGTGTTGATTCAAAAGTGTTCCCAAACTGCCCAACACGACAGAAAACATGTATGTACAGGAGACTATTATCTTCACTTAATGATGCTCTGACTCAGAGAATATTAGTTTTGCTCCAGAGACATTTATCCTCGACTTTGAGATAGCAGCAAGGGATGCTGTAGAAACAGTGTTTCCAACAGTGACTGATAAAACTGTTTTCTTGTTACACGCTGTGTGTCTGGCGAAAGGTTCGAGGATGTGGGTTAGCGGAACGTAACATACAAGATGATGAACACAGAACATTAGTAAGGCGCGTGACTGTACTATCATTAGTGTCTCCACACCAAGTGGAGGAAGTGTGCTTATCTGCGCTTTAAAACAGTGACATCAGCCCCGGGGTTATTCGATTCAAGGATTATGTCATAGAAACCTGGGTTGAAGGACAAAACCTGTACATGTGGAATCACTAGTAATGGGCCTTGAACTATTAATCATGTAGAGCAATGGCATAGAAAGATACAAAAACAAATGTTAGCATGCACACCAGAAATTCGAAAATTGTCTAAAGCTAAGATAGTCATTCTTTACAGTGGTTACTCTTAGACGGATTTCGGCTATACTTTTGGAGATATTATTTGGCCTTGTATGATACCACTTTATCTTTAGAAAAAATCACATACTTTTCAAATTGGAGCTCAACTGATGAAGTCTAATTGACAGAAACGATATCGCCTTGAGCATTATAACTTTGGTATTATGTTTATAATATTTGATAAGATGGTTAATGTGATCATACCAGTTGCAGTTATTGTTGAGAAACACTCCTAGGTGGCAATGAGAGTCAGAGAAAGGAAGGGATGAATCATCTTCAAATAGTCTAATCACGGTTTTTATAGGATCAACAAGATCGTTAATGTAGATTAGAAATAGAAGAGGGCCATGAATGAATCTTGCGGTACGCCCGCAGTCAAATATTTAAACGATAATGCATTATTTCCATAAAAAATGATTGCTAAAAGTTGCTCAGATAATTAGAGAACCAGCATAGTAAATCGTCTTCTGTACCGTACTGCCGGAATTTAAATAATAGTTTTTAACATCTGATTGTGATACATTTAATTTGTAAAGAATAGAAGTACAGAATTTAGTATATTATCTTGTCCTTAGAGTATGTTAGACATTTTGAAAAATTAGAAGTTACAGACATTTATGATTTAAGCCTACTGGTCAATTATTGTCCATGGTGTTTAGTTACATGTACTTGGATCAAAATCCTATGAAAAAAAAATGAGATGTTCTACTTCAAATTATTCAAATGTTTATCATTGATTTATTTCACAGATGTTCTTTGATGGTTACTTTTAGGTGTTCTTTTTGGTTAATTTCAAATCTTATTAATTCATATCTTAAGCATCGCTAATGAAGCTATGAATAATCTTGATTATATTTTCACCAACTATTTTAGGATGCAGACTTCATTTAAAATCTAAATAAATTGTCCTGTTTTCAGACTTACATGTAACATCAGTTACCTTAATGTAGCTTTTCCTGGCCCCTTTAATCATTTAAGTTTAAAAATAAGTTTCAAATATCTAGTCAGGTCATTGTTTAAAGTACAATGTAGCTGTACCATAATAGCCCCAACCTTACAGATATATAATTGGTACTAGAATGATAGTCATGCTACAATGTAGATGTTTAAAACAATCAAACTTATCAATTGTTTTTTTTAAATCATGCTGCAATAAGTGTCATTTTCAGTTGTAAGTTACATAAACTATAACAATATTTAAATAATTAATACACAAATTAAGAACATAGTTATGGATTCCCATTGTCTTTAAAGTGTGTAAAGACATGGACCTAGTTTTAAGTTAATTGATGAAGATATTTTAAATAACTGTTATTCAGAAACAACACATTATTGTCTTGTCCATAGACATACAAATGTATGGTCAGACATTTCAGGATCCCACAACATACAAATGTATGGTCAGACATTTCAGGATCCCACAACATACAGATGTATGGTCAGACATTACAGGATCCCACAACATACAGATGTATGGTCAGACATTTCAGGATCCCACAACATACAAATGTATGGTCAGACATTTCAGGATCCCGCAACATACAAATGTATGGTCAGACATTCAAAGATAATTTTATTTTCGCGAACGAAATTTTTCGCTAAATTGCGCGTAAATCAAATTCTGGCGAATAGAACCGAATTTACAGTACTACAAAGCACCAGTGTGATTCTGATGTAAACAAAGTCAGCTGCTTTTCTGGATGTGTATATCTGTCCTTCGGATGAGACAGTAAAAACCGAAGTCTCGTGTCACAGTAGGTGTCGGCACTTTAAAAAACCCTAACTGTTCAATGGCAGCAAGTGCCGAGCATAGGCCGACATTTGGAGCCCTTCACCAGCATTTGCTGACGTCTCCATATGTGTGAAAGATTCTTGAGTGGGACGTTAAACAGCAATAAACAAACTGGATGGGTATGTAATTTACTGTTCTAAGGTGTATAGTTATGACAGCACTACGTGATGTGTAAGTATTGGATCTGAGAAGTCCCTTTATAATAATCCAGACATAGAGGTGAGTATATTTAGAAAGAATACATAGTGGAAATTAATACTGGTCAACTTACACGTCTTCAGTGACATTTTTGATTCTGCGTATCATGTAACATTCACAATATCTTTAGTCAAGCCATGAAATGAAACGGTCCCGAACATCCGGTCGAATATTGACTGTTTTATGAACATGAACTGTTTCAAAACATGTCACTGTGACTACTTATCTTCAAATGTTTGAGAGGAAATTTATCCCATTTCCTTATAAAACAGTGTCAAATGTAGACAAAGAAAAGTAATGTATGACTGATTATTATACATGATGATACAGTTGTTATTCTTAAATGCATTCTCACGAGGGTATCAAGAATCATGCTTGATGTCAGCGTTCCGCAAATTTTACGGTAGGTAAAATGCCCTTACATACACAAATCTAGGGAATATTGGACAATTCTGATGTGGGATCAGGTGCCATGGAGGTGTAAGCATCCCTTAAAAATAAAAGAAAAACGCATGGTTGAATTGTTTTGTTATGAATCCCTGGAAGATTTTACAATGAGTTGGGCAAATGATTAATAAAAAAAATGGAGAAGTATGTGTAAATACAAACGTTTGAAATTAATCTGTCGTGAAGAATATGCAAATTGAAGATTCTGTGGCGGCTTTGAATCATATTCTACTGAGACCTAGGTGTTCGGCCAGTGGAAAACCAACTGAAGCCATTTATTGGTATTTTTTTGTCATTGTTATCAGGATAAAAATGCACATAATGCCACGAATTCTAGCTTAATTAAAAGTAATTCCTGAACGCATTATCCAACAATTCCAGTCGAATCAATATGTTGTCATAGCACTCATACATAGCTTTTAAAATTATCCGCCAGAGAGATATCGCTTTATACTACTGGCCCTTTGTTGAACATCAGGATGAATTAATAAACTATTGATATTTAAAAATCTCTTAGTTAGACATTCCATGGAAAAACTGTACTCTGAAGAGGGGAATCACTACTGGCTATGTAATACTCGGCAAATAGAATGAAGTTATACACGTTTCTGTTTCTCTGCTGTTGTCAGACAAATGCGGACGCAAAATATTCATATTATGATTTGAAAACTTTACAGAGCATCCTACAGGCTAATTACTCAGTGTATATCCGCCCAGTGGAAGATCAAAGGCAGACATTGTCTATTTCGATCCAGTTTTTTCTGAATTCCATGCAGAAGTATGACGAGCTGTCAAGAACATTGACACTCACTGGGTCATTTGTTTTGTATTGGACCGACCAATTCATTCGCTGGAATTCAACCGAATACGAATTTTCATCGATTCAATTCCCGAAACATATGGTTTGGACACCAAGGCTATTTTTCCGAAATTCAGCCGAGGACGCAATTTTAACGGATGGCCAATCTAAGGACGCCATTGTCCGCTTTAGTATGACCGGATTGGTAGTTTACAAAGTTGTATCTACATTTACCACGCAGTGTTCGCAGTTTTTATACAGGTATCCTTTTGATTATCATATCTGTGACATAGAGGTTGTGCCAATTGTAAATCACACCCAGATTAATCTACAGACCTTTCAAAATGCCGCAGATCTCTCCAATGCCCTGGAAAATAATGAGTGGGACATACAAGCAGTATCGACAGAAAATCGCATATTTCATGGATATAACTCAATGGCTATCTTTACAGTTAAGATATCACGCCGATCTGGGTTTCTGATGTTAAATATTGTCACACCTGTTGTTTGTTTAAGTTTTGTAAATGTGCTTGTATTTCTGGTTCCGAATTCATCCGGTGAACGACTCTCATTTGCTGTTACAATCCTGCTAACATTCTTTGTTTTCCTGAACGTCGTTGCGGAAAATTTGCCCAAAATCAGTAACACTGTCTCTGTTTTTAATATCTACGTTATGATTGAACTTTCCATCAGTATTTTTATCACCGTTTGTGTCATCATAAGTTCTAGAATGCAAGATTCAACATGCCCTCGAGGGAACCCAGCCTTGCTGCAGTCGTGGTTGAAAATGTGTTTGAGAAGACGTCAATGTAACTCTGAAGTTACGGATATAAAGGAGAACACTGAGTCTTCAACCACTAACGAAGGCAATTCGTCTGAGTGCAATTGGAAAGAGGTGGGAAAGATTCTGGACAAAATATTCTTTACTATATTTTTACTATCAACACTGGTTTCAACGATTGTATGTATGGCTATGATAATGACCTGACTGATCCTAAAACACTGAATTCTGAATGTGTGATATTGATTTCTTTACATGCAACATATCCATAACTAAGTTGAGTGAAAGGAAAACCAACCACGACATGGGATCCTGACAAATTATTAACCAAGCAATATAAGGTGTTTATAAATTGTAGATGATATGTTCAAAATACGAACATTTCACAAAAGAGACAGATTACTTAGCGATTAGTTGATGTCACAAGGATGACCTGAATTGTGGCTGATCGCAGCGTTTCGCAAAAAATTCTCAATATGAATTTGTCAATGGAGCAGAAGCAAAGGACAACTGTGAACAGTAAATTTGATATTTCACTCAGATAGCACCATTTACGTGGGTACAGTTGGTACTCATGGACGGATTTGCAAATACATGTATATTTATTATTTGTTCTTGTATTTTGCCATTTTTTTCTTTCGGGAATATACATTTGTATAAAATTCGAGTCCAATTGATGAAGTATTGTCAGAAACGATCGTCTTGAGCATTTAGTTTGACCGCTTTTGTCAATATATAACTTTATAAGTTCTACCAAATTCGACCTTATAAGATTCCATATTCTTATTTGTGTCCTTTCCTCGTATAGTTCAGATTCACTCACCCCCTTTTTTTTTACACACGATCGAATATTTTTTACAAGGAGTTGTGGACTATAAAATGTTATTAGCAGTTTATCTCTAGCCCCCAGAAACAGAAGAATGCCTATAAGTGCCCTCTATAATATACTATAAAATGTTATTAGCAGTTTATCTCTAGCCCCCAGAAACAGAAGAATGCCTATAAGTGCCCTCTATAAATATACTATAAAATGTTATTAGCAGTTTATCTCTAGCCCCCAGAAACAGAAGAATGCCTATAAGTGCCCTCTATAATATACTATAAAATGTTATTAGCAGTTTATCTCTAGCCCCCAGAAACAGAAGAATGCCTATTAGTGCCCTCTATAATATACTATAAAAATGCCTATTAGCAGTTTATCTCTAGCCCCCAGAAACAGAAGAATGCCTATTAGTGCCCTCTATAATATACTATAAAATGTTATTAGCAGTTTATCTCTAGCCCCCAGAAACAGAAGAATGCCTATAAGTGCCCTCTATAATATACTATAAAATGTTATTAGCAGTTTATCTCTAGCCCCCAGAAACAGAAGAATGCCTATAAGTGCCCTCTATAATATACTATAAAATGTTATTAGCAGTTTATCTCTAGCCCCCAGAAACAGAAGAATGCCTATAAGTGCCCTCTATTATACTATAAAATGTTATTAGCAGTTTATCTCTAGCCCCCAGAAACAGAAGAATGCCTATAAGTGCCCTCTATAATATACTATAAAATGTTATTAGCAGTTTATCTCTAGCCCCCAGAAACAGAAGAATGCCTATAAGCGCCCTCTATAATCACCTCAACAACTTTACTATTAACCTGATAACAACTAACTGTTTTATGTCACTTTGACTGTTGGTTGGTCCTTATAAGCGTTCACCCCTTTTTTCTATTTTACGAGCGCCCTGGGCGTTTATTGGATCGAATACGGTAATAATATTTCCAACAATAATGTACATTGTAGTGCAAATGATCTTGAGATCTCAAAACTAAGGGCTGTGAATGTATGAATTTATCTTTTATATTTTATTTAGATTTGTAATCAGTTCTGTAAGTGTCTGTCTTATCTTAGTCATCTTTAGCGCCTATTATTTGTATGTGGGATCGATGCGGTGATGTTTTAGATACAACTTAAACCGCGCCCACGTGTATTTTAATCCATAGTTCAGTGTGCCCTTGCAATACCGTAAATTGAGATATTTTGGCATCAATAAAATTTGGCCATTTTGGACATAAAGTGAAGGTTTTTTTGGCCACTTAAATTTTGGTCATTTAAGTTTACATCATTTTACCTACCATCAGATCTCAGTCTTGTCGTGTCCAACATTCCAGGTGTTTGAAATATCAAAATATCAAATGCCGGTATTATAATAAGAATTGATGTGTCACATGGTTCTTACTGAAGATTAACGTCCATGCAGTGTTTTTTAATTTTTGTTTTTTTGTTTTTGGGTTTTTTTTTTTGTAAACTTTTTGTTAACCTATGTAAAATATTTAAATAGGTACCGGTATATACATTGTGTACATATTTTGGACGGTTTGATTTGGTCTTTTAAACAGGGTAGCCAAATTTGTCAAAATTAAGCAATGGCCAAAATATCCCAATTTACGATACGTAACACTGTAGATATTCATTTACATTAAAAAGTGGTCCTAAACGATGAAAAAAATATTTTGATTGACTGATGGAAAATACAGCAGATTTTATTTAGTGCCCAACCAAAAAAAATCTAAGTGAAGGCAGAGTTAAGTTGCTCTGATATCCCCACTGTACATTAATGTTTCCATGGAACATTTGCGACGGGTGTGACATGCCAGCAGAAGACGCTGACTCCTTCCGGACATCTGGTCTTATCTTGTTTGGGATTCGTAATTGGTCTTCATGTAGAGACCATGCACATCTAATTCGTCGTGTTATAGTGGACTTGAATTTTGATTATTGATTGGTACGTCTTCAATTTTACTTTGTATACCTCACAGCACATACTTTAAAAAAATATTGGGGGAAAAATACTGCTAAATTAATCATGTTTTTTGTCCAAATGTACGATTTAAGGAGACAAAGGTATGATAAAATAAAGGAGAGAAAGACGGGCAGACATAGACAGACTACAACAAAAATACATTTAATCTTATCTACATGTATAAATAAATGCTTTGTACATGGAAATGTTTGATCTTATGCTTATTCAGTATATAAAAAATACAGCAGGTTACACTTATTTTCCATTAGGTAAATTTTTCATCAATGAAATATATCAAATTTCATTTAATCGATAAAACATTATATTTCATTGTCAAAAAAGTAAGTAATGTAATTTATATAATTAATCAACTAATTGGTATAGAACTTTTAAAATATGACTATTATGCGAACAAACATTTAAGTGGGTACAGAAAATATATTTCTGGATATTACTTCCCGGTTTAGATTCGAGTTCAACTGATGAAGTCTTATTGACAGAAATGGTCGTCTTAAGCATTTGTTTTGGTAATGATATGAAAAAATCTTAGATACTTAAGTATAAATCATAAGAATGTCCAGGACATAGATACAATTCCAGTAAAAATGGACAAACACGGACCTCTGGAAACCAAGAGGTGGGATCAGGTGCCATGGAGGAGTAAGCATCCCCTGTCGACCGGTCACACCCGCCGTGAGTCCAGAGTCAAGTTCAATGAAATAAATGAGGAGTGAACCCTCGTCACAATTGGTACAGACGTCTCAACAACCGCCAACATAAAGACAACTCAACATTTCACTTTGTGAAACAGAGTAATCGCAAACAAGACTATTTTACCGACCGTAAAATTTGCGGAACGTTGACATTAAACGCGGGTTTCGATATCTCTGTGTCAATAATTTGTCAGTGAGTAGTTTACCTCTGTAAATGAAATCGTCATATGTTGTATACGCCCTGGCATATCGGATCATTTGTGAAATATGTTTGTTTATTGTTGTTTAACGTCCCACTCAAAAATCTTTCACTCATATGGAGACATCACCAAATGCCGGTGAAGGGCTTCAAATATTGGCCTATGCTCAGCACTTACGGCCATTGAACAGTGAGGGTTCTTTAACTTTCCGACACCTACTACGACACGGGACCTCGAGTTTTACTGTCTCATCCGAAGGACAGGAAACCAACCTGCAGCCGGCTGGACTCGAACTAACGACCTCATGATCAAGAGTCGAGCGCGCTACCGACTGAGCCAGGTCGGCTCATTTGTGAAATATAAACTCCATATGCGGGTGACTGAGGGATATTACTACTTAAATGTGGAAAAGTTAAGCTGGAGAAAGCCGAAATCGTCGCGTTTGTCGTATAGCTTAGCTGCTAATTTCCCGTCTGTGTCTATATTTAGTATAAAGCGTGTGTGCTTCATTCTGTTGTATCTTTAATTTCTAGTTCGCTGGGATATATCGCATTGACACATGTATAAAATTGTCATTATTAATTGACAAAACGTCGTCGATATATCTAAACTTTTTCTTCTTTTGATTCAGCAGTTTCTGAATGAAGTCTGTTTCGTACGAATAAAGGAACATGTCGGCCAATAAAGGGGCATAAATGGTTCCCATAGGAATGCCGACAATTTGTTGAAAGACCACGTCTCCGAACATTACAAATATCTTGTCTATTAGAAGTTCCAGCATGTTTTTAACATCAACTTCAGTGTATTTATGAGTAGAATCAGAGTGGTGTTAGACAAGATAAGTATCCTGATAGCCAATCACTAGATATTTAAATTTTCGGGTGCCACCTTTAGTGAAAAACAGTTGTCTATGATGCTAAAACCTTTAATTCTTTTTGTGGAATAGTTGTGTCATATGTAGTCATAAGTTTTGATACTGTGAATTCGAGAAAAATTGTGTGCCTTCAAATTTTCTAAAAGTTGTTTAGAATTTTTTAGTGTCCACATCTGATTTACACCGGTTCTGGAATAAGCAACGGTACAGTATTGTTGAAGTTTCTCCTTAACGGCTGTCAATATCTTGGTAAGGAGTAAAAATAAAGGTTTGGTAGAACATTTGCTGGATCCTGCTATGCATCTTTGCTTATATGGGGTTTTATGAAGTTTAGGTATCCAATATAATTATTGTAGCTCAAAATCGGTATACCTTGTAGGTATATCAAATGAGCGTAATACGGACACGTGATTTTGAAGGATATCGTCTTTGAAATTTAGCTATGTATGTATGGTTTCCAGAATTCGTATTAAACCCTAGTTCTTCTAATTAACAATTATAGTAATGTGCCTTACAAATTTAAACTATATTATTTGAGGCTTTGTTTGCTGGTACCAGTACATATTGGTCATGTAATATATCCAGTTCAGATACTACTTCTGGGTCATTAAATACAGAGGAATAATGAGTTTTCATAGTCGCTTTAAGTTTTCGAATACGAGATTTTATCAATCATCGTATGACTTTTAGCTATTCAGACAAAGTGTCTGGTTCTATGTCTTCATGTTTGGCCCATCGTCTGGCATAATTTTCGACACAATTCATAACTAAACTGAAATTCTGACGCCAATTAAAGGAACTGGCTTCCCGGTATTTAGATCCCCTTAAAATAAGTTTTCATTTTCAACAATAGAATCGTCGCCGGTGATGACATGCCCGATAGGATTGTATAGGAGATGAAGCACATGAACATGTGAGTGTTGGGTAGAAAACGTTTGATGTCTAGGCACTGCAAAACTTGTATGTAATTGAATAGTTTGGATGCGATGCTAGGTGTATAGCTATATGAAATGCATGGCGTGGTCTTCAATTTAAAATATGGTGGAATACAGGACTGAACTTTTTTTGTGATTTAGAACATTGTCAATGTTTAAAGCGTCTATGCTTTTATTTGTAAATTTAAGTTTAAGGAAAAGACGTTTCTGTTCAGAACTGTCATCGTTTGTAACAAGTGCAGGCTTAAACAGTCTGTGATAAGCGATGTCCATTATAATGGAGTTAAGTATGTATTCTGGGGTTGAAAAATCCGTGTAGGGGTTCATTCTTGCTTTTTGAAAAAGTTTATTAAGAATTGTAAAAGGAACAGAATAAAGTTTCCTGTGAATGTGATGAAGACCCAATTTTTTGTTAACGTAAGATAAAAGAGATGAAAAAGTGACATCATGTATGTAGGGTCGGTTGCATGAACGATGTCCGTGACGTCGTTTACGTCTTACGTTAGAATTAAAAAGTTCCATCACATTAACACCATTACACAGTGGGCTTGATAGATTGCCATACTCAATATATTTTGTCACATAGTTGCGACTAGTTTTAATTGGTGAAGGGTGACCCGGTTAAAAATATGCCTGTGAAGACACCATCGGCCTTCTGCAACTAAACTGGCAATACTTTAACTCAGTTTCCGCGTTGCTTGATGGTTTAAAGCGCGATGGGCCTCAATGTTTTGAAAGTCCACGTTTCCAAATACTGTAAAAGTTTCCTTCAACCTATCGCCAAAACCCTTCATGGTGCCAAATTTGTACTGAATAGATTATTGTGCAGTCAACCTATCCCCAAAATATTCATGGTGCCAAATTTGTACTGAATAGATTAAAACCTTGTAGGGGGGCCCCCCAAGGGACCAGAGAATATTGTTTATAACTAATTTATTAAAGTATGCAGTATATATTTATACATATATAAAATAGCAGGTTTTTATGGTATATATATATATATATATATATATATATAATATATAATTTATATATATATATATATATATATATATACGGTGGTACGGTCAAGTAATTAACAAACAGAAAAATTCATCATCATTATTGATTACGTCGTTTTTTGAATTTCAATTAAATTTCAACAAATTCCATTATTAAGAGATTATGCAATGATTATTTATAGGAATACATCATTGAATTATGAATGTAAACACATGTGTATTCATTTCAGAAATATAGTCGGTCAGTACCTAATATTTATAATTAAGCAAATAGAATTCATCAATCATTTGTTATCATGATTGCTTGTAGAACAAACCTTTTAGATTATGCTAAAAAAATTAGAAAAAAAGAAAGCGATAATCCATTTGTGTACAAGCTGTATAGTTTTGAACTTATAATGACAAAAAATACAACAAGCAAGATATGTTTACACTACTAGTTCTAATATAACCAGAAATGCAACAAGGGCAGGAGGTCCTACTAAGAAATTAAACAAAACCAGCATGTCCTACTACTGATATAAAAAGTATCAGATACCAAGGTACAAATCACTAGGATGCCCAGGATATAGATACAAATCTGGTAAAAAATGGACAAACACGGACCTCTTGAAATCAAGAGGTGGGATCAGGTGCCATGGGGGTAAGCATCCCCTGTCGAAAGGTCACACCCGCCTCCACAGTCAAATCAAAATGAAATACATCAGTAACTAATCCTCGTCATAACTGGTACATACGTCTCAACAATTGCCATCGAATAGGTAACTCAACATTTCACTAATTGAAACAGAGTAGTCGGAAACAAGACTATTATGCCGACCGTAAAATTTGCGGAACGTTGACACCAAACGCGGTTTTCGATAACCTGTAAATAATTTGTCAGTGAGTAGTTTACATTTGTTATATGAAATGTTCGTATGTTGAATACGCACTGGCATATCAGATCATTTGTGAAATATAAAGTCCATATGCGGGTGACTGTGGGATATTACTACTTGAATGTGGAAAATTTAAGATGGGAAAGCCAAAATAGTCGCGTTTGACGTATAGCTTAGTTGCCAATTTCCTGTATACAAACATATATATATATATATATATATATCTGTATCTATATATATATCTGTATATCTGTATCTATATATATATCTATGTATATATCTATATCTATATATATATATATATATATATATATCTATATATATCTATATATATATATATATATATATATATATATATATATATATATATATATATATATACACAGTCGGTATGTAATTAAGGATTGTTTTTAACATTTAATGGTTTTTATGATCCAATGCATATATATCCAATGCTTTTCAAAAAATGAAAAACAATCATTATTCATATATGTATTTATATATTAAATGGTTTATATTCATGGCAAATGTAAACTACTTCTGAAATACCGCTATGGAATATGTATGCAATTGCATGCCTTGTCAGCTTGGCAAACAGCGATGATGATTTTGTGGAAGTGATTTTGTTCATTTGGAAAAGGATTTGTTCTGCACTTTCTTCTATTTTATTTCGGCCATTGAGCAGTAAGGGTTCATTAACACGGGACCTCGATTTTTACTCATCCGACAGACAGGAAACCAACCTGACGCCGGCTGGACTCAAACTCACGACCTCACGATCAAGAATCGAGAGCGCCACCGACTGATCTACAGTTTGTAGAAAGAAACAATTATCTTTATATTTGTAATGTCTGTGTTCTTAGCCTTAAGGGGTCGAGTGGTTAAAGCATGCCGCGCTTTAATCCATTGAAGTTTCTCACTTCTGGTCAGCACAAGAGCTGGAACCTAAGCTGATTTTCATGAAAGAATCTCCCTGTCTACTTGCAGAAAGCCGGTTGTATCTTCCCGGATACATTGTATCCGGGTTTTCTCCTCCACCAATAAAAACTTGCCGTTTCCATATAACTAAAAAATGTTGAGTGTAGAGTAAAATACTATTCAAATTAAATCGTAGTCGCAAAGCTGTATACACAAATATATAATTTACCGCTGATTAACAGTTTGAAGGTTAATGTATCAAATTTCTTCAAGAATCTCATAATTAAGATCGAATTTGATATGAAGACGAGCTTGAAAAGAAATACAGAACGTTTATACCATCAAAATAAGGATGTAGACCCAAACGGGAAAAAATGATACCAACCAAACACACACATTTATTGTTTTGTCTTTTATGATACTACCTTTTCATTCGGAATTATATCTTTTTAAAATTCGATCTCAACTGATGTAGTATTAATGACCGAGATGTTCGTCTTGAGCATTTCTTCAGACTCCTTTGTAAAACTATAACTTTGGTATTTTGTTAATAATATTAATTAGTAACGATGATGTTATCTTTTAACTTGGTATCATCCGTTAATGGAATATCAGCACTGCTGATGTAGTCCTGTCATGTCATGTAGGATTGGCAGCTTTAAACTTAATGTATCGTTTATAAATAACCTCAAACCTGACAAAACTAGTTCCAAACCCTGTAAAAACAAGAAACAAAAACTGAAACCAGTTTTCTGACAGTAAATTCTCCCTTAATCCATATATTCAGGTGTATTAAGGCAAATTTTCTTAGTCTCGGTTTATAAAGTACATGTATCAATAAGTAATTCCACTGCATATTTTCCAGGTTTTATGCACGACTGGCAACAAATAGAAGACTCCACAACATTTTCCGCCGTTAACTAGGAAATTATTCTGTACCTGGCTGAAAATGTTCCCAATAGACAATAGAAGTTCTTACTCCACCAGTTACAGAACCAGAACTAACATGAGAAGCACGAATACCCAGCTAAAATATCCAGAGCAAACCAAACCAGTTCCAACAAACTTGACACTAATTTCGGACATTAATTACCTGTATAATGATCACCTTGGAAAATGTTCGAATGGAATAGCAGAATGATTTTAGCTGAACAATTATAACAAAAATAAACCTCAGGATGAACAAATATCAATACCTATATTCATTATTATTTTATTTACAGTACATTATCATATTTTACAAAATGTATTAATTTCATAGTCTTTAGTGTATTTGTTTTTCAGGAAAGAAAGAGAGAGGAAAAAGAAATGCACTTACACACACACACATTCACACTGGTATCATGTTATATGATTTATGTTTTGGAAATATATAACATTAAATACTTGATCAATAGAATAGCATGTGAAATATATTCCAACTTTTATCAAAAATATTGATTTTTCCTTTAGTTATAAAAATGTATTTTTCCATTTTGTAATAATGATTTATAATTTTGTCAATTTCATATACTCTAAGAATTTTATCGTCAATTTTTTTTTTCTAAAAGTGTATATCTTCATTAAAATAATCATAATATTTAAGCTACAGTTTTTTTGTCATTTTTAAAAAAAATTAAACATCTATTATTGCCAATTTTATTTCTTCATTTGTTTTTTCTTTAATCAAATTTTCTATTTTTTTCCAAAACAAGTTAACATGGGAGCAATTATAAAACAAATGTTCCATAGTCTCATTTTCATTTGTGCATAAAGAACATAATGGACCATTTCCTAACTTAATATTGTATAGACATTTATTTGTTGCTATTATTCTATGGACAATTCGATACTGGAACCAAATTAGTCTTGGTGGATTTCGGCTATACTTTTAGAGGTATTATTTGGCCTTGTATAATACCACTTTCTCTTTAGAAAATACACAACGTTTAAATTGGAGCTCAACTGATGAAGTCTAATTGACAGAAACGATGTCGTCTTGAGCATTATAACTTTGGTAGTATGTTTATGATATTTGTAACTTTTCGCATTTTCTCCAAAATCGCTTTCAACCAAAGCAAGCACTCATTGTCATCTTCAAGGTGGTATTCCGCTCACAATTTTGATGTTCTTTTAAAAACTGATGATGAAATTAAAAGTAAACCTAACAGCAATTCACCCAATTTGAAGTTGCGTAACGCTTGTAAATGTAAAGGAGATTATATTGACAGAGGTCCATATGTTCATAGATTCTTTTTTAAATCTTATCATAAACCATCATATTGTCACTGTAATCATGTTTTACTCAGGTGATTGTTAAGACCCAATTGCCCCTATGTATATTTATGTCTACCAAACGAAGTTTCGTGCAAACTGTTCAACGGTTGATTGGAGCTCAATTATAACTTTGGTAGTATGTTTAAAATATTTGATCAGTTAAATAGATATGTACTTAACTTACATTAAGCCTTGGTTATGGTATTATACTTTTCATTGTTTGAATGGATTTTATTTTTCTAGTTCGTTTTGCGAAAAATAAAACCAGTAAAACACTAAATATTCACAAATTTTCGGCCCCCTTGGCCTTTATCAGGTGAAAGATTTAAGTGCAGACTTAATACTATGTATAGACTAATATAGATATTGTCGTCTTTCACACTTGCTAAAGGCCAAGGGGGCGAAAGTTTGTAATCATCGAGTGTTTTACTGGGTTTTTTTTTTTCGCATAACGATACTTCCCTTTGGAGGACACTATATTCATGTGGTCTCTGGAAATGAAATCTAGTTAATTGGTATAAAACATATGTTTGCAATCAAATCAATAACTAAGTAAACTATAATGTTTATAACATATTACAGCAATGGACTATTCTTTTCTAAATTGTCTGCTTTGTAATGGAAAACATAAGTACAATTGGTATGAGGGATTCCATTGAAAGGATCTGTGTACATAATGTGCAATTTCATTATTTACACACTACAAGATACACAATGATGAATTGCAGAATCTTTGTTAATGTAAAAAGGTTTTATCGATTAATTTGGTTAGATTTGGTTCAGTATACAAAATTATGAACCTCTCTGGAGTGATACATCATTTGTTTACCTAGGAAATGTTATATGTCTCAGGTATAGCCAATTCTGTCAAACAATGTTTCAGTCCAGTCGTTAGTTAATTGACCTTAATGGAGCATTACCTGTGTTTACCGAAAACATTTTATCGATTTTTTTCTAATTTCGATATTTGCATTTGATGTACAATAACAAATAAGACCTATACACAGGCATAAAAAGTCCTTTATTCCTATATATTTTGTGAAAATAAGGTCAGGTCCGGTGTAGTATTCATATTTAAATCGTAAGATTGAGTCAATCAATTGCAAGTGAAAAAGTGCCAAACCTGGGTTTCTCAAGCAGTTTTCAAAAATACATTGGGATTTAAGAATTTTTATGCCTGTGTTTATCTCTGTTTTTGGTTATTGTATAGCAAGCTAAGTAGTAATTAGGAGAAATATGTTTTCTGAAAAAAAGCACAGCAGCTGCCCCTTTAAATAAAAAAAATAACATCGCATAACTCAAATCTTGAAGCATATCTGCACATTTACAAATAATACATAGGTAGTTTACGGAAAATCATACTTGCTTCATTTATGAACAATAAA
Organism: Atrina japonica; assembly: GCA_030159075.1. NCBI lineage: Eukaryota > Metazoa > Mollusca > Bivalvia > Pterioida > Pinnidae > Atrina > Atrina japonica. The sequence continues at coordinate 4,777 of BROG01001881.1, read as the reverse complement.
ATTAGGGCAATTTAAACAATAACTAAGCCAATTAATGTACCAAAGCACAGGAAAACGAAAAATATTAAATAAGGTAGTTTGGTTATTGGGAAGACAAAATGAATAAGTTATAGATATACAACCAAATTAATAAAAGCACTGGCTTGGTTTTGTAAAATTATAACTTTGGTAAAATTCAATGTCCTCCAAAGGGAAGTATCGTTATGCGAAAGGACAGTAAAACACTCAATATTCACAAATTTTCGGACACTTGGCTTTTATCAAGTGATAGACGACAATATCTATATTAGTTACATACTATTACATACTATTAAGTCTGCACAATACACAGCTTCATTGCAATACTCTGATTCTACACATAAATACACAGACGTTGATATAAAAAAGACGCGTGATCGTTCAACAAACTGTCGGCATTCCTATGGGAACCAATTGTGCTCATTTATTGGTTGACATGTTCCTTTACATAGATACAAATCCGGTAAAAATGAACAAACTTTTGATCTCTGGAAACAAAAGAATAAAAAGTGGAGCAGGTGTCCATGAAAGATTAAAGCATACCCCTGTCGACCGGTCATTTGTGAGTCCAATTAAGTCCAATGAAACAAGTGAGTCTTCCCATCGTACATTTTTTCACATTTAAGTAGTAATATCCCAAAATCACTTGCATATGGAGTTTGTATTTCACAAATGATCCGATATGCCAGGACATGTTCAACCTGTTCGATGGTGGTTGTTGAGACGTCTGTACCAGTTATGACGAAACTTTGTTCCTCACGTATTTCATTTAAATTTGACTGCGGATTCACGGCAGTGTGACTGGTCGACAGGGGATGCTTAATCCTCCATGGCACCTGATCCCACCTCTTGATTTCAAGAGGTCCGTGTTTGTCCATTTTTTACCAGATTTGTATCCTGGACATCCAAATGTTTTATTAAAAATATTTTTGTGAGGGGGACTTCATAATGTTTAACAAGACTGTAAAATTTCTTAAACGACGATTTCAATCGTTCAGCAACGTAACCTTGTGTAAGTAGTTTGTTGGCGAGTCGTTTCGCTCTCAGTACAAAAACATTCATAAGAAGAGAATGCCCTGGCATAACGTTTAAGCTGTGAAATGAACAAGCCATAGGCAGGAGAAGATAGAATATTACTACTTAGAAATGGGAAGTTCGTGATGTGGAAATTGAAATTGTCGCGTTTGTCATAAAGTGAGGTGTTCAGTTGACCATCTTTTGCAATCGACAGGAGTAAATCTAGGTAAGAATCAGATGTATTGCTCTCTGTCGTCTCATTGATCTCAACAGGATATATCTGGCCGAGGTAATTCTGAAAATCTGAATTATTTACGGACAGGACGTCATCGAAATACCTGTAAGTAAATTAAACCGAGATGCTAGCTGTGTGTTTCCTTTGGTGAGCAGAGACTGTATAAATTCCGCTTTATATGAATATAAAACGATGTCGGCCAAAATAGGTGCACAGTTGGTACCCATTGGAATGCCGACAATCTGTTGGAAACCCCCCCCCCAAACCACGAATATGTTGTCCACCAAAAACCCCAGCCTCTGGATAACATCTTTCTCAGTGTACTTGTTATTGGAACTTAGAGTGTTTCTTCACAAAATAAGGTTCCTCATGACCTAACACTAAATATTTATATCTGCAATTTCCATTTTTGTATACAAAAAAGTTTATTATAATAGATGTTAATCTGTTTTTGAGTTTTTGATGAGGAATTGTGTAAAGGGTCGAAAAATCAAAAGACTTGATGCTTGTAACATGTTTGAAGTTTGGAGATTTTAAATGTTCCGTCGTTGAGACGTCTGTACCAATTGTGACGAGGATTCGTTCCTCACGTATTTCATTTGGACCTGAATGTTGAATCACGGCGGGTGTTTTTTCCATTTTTGCTGGATTTGTATCTGTGTCCTGGACATCCTTAGGATTTATACTTTGGTATCTGAGATGTTTTATATTCCAACAATTCTTTTGAATTCTTTAGGATCCACATCTGATTGACTCCGCTTCTTGAGTAGGCCGTTGTACAATATTTCTGAAAACCTTGTTTAATATGTGTAAGAAATTTGGAGAGTAAAATAGATAAAGGCTTGTTGGAACACCAAGATGTCCCAGCAATGAATCGGTGTTAATAGGGATTTTTGTGCATCTTTGGAATCCAGTAAATGTATAGCAATTCAGACTCCGCGTCACTTGTGGGTTTACCAACTTATGAGATCCTTGTCTATTCGTTTGTCTGTTGAACAAAGTTTTATCGAAGCAACATAGACTAATATAAGATGTATGTAGACTTGTATATGATGTGTTAGTCTATTCATCATTGACAGTTTGTTGTCCTTCTCGTGTCTTCGTTTTCGATATTTTCTCATTACCCTACTATTTTGAGAAGTTTATTATTAGATCTGCACGCTTGGTGTTTCTCGTGATTAATTAATTAATTGGTATAGAACTTTTAAAATATGACTGTTATGCGAATAAACATTTAAGTGCGTACAGAAAAAATTATTTCTGGATAATACTCCCAGGAATATAACTTTAGATTCGAGTTCAACTGATGAAGTCTTATTGACAGAAATGGTCGTTTTAAGCCTTTATTGTGGTAATGACAATTTATATATCTGCTTTGTCGTGTTCTAATGGACTTTGAGTTTCGATTATCCATTGGTACTTCGTCCTAATTACTTTGGCCTCCTTTTTGTAAAACTATCTTTGGTATTGTAAATAATATTTATACAATTGTTTTAATATTCATGTCAGTCATGGGTTCCTATTAAAAGAAAACACACATAAACTCGAAATGACATGAAGCATGGGTATGAACAATCGGTAAATATTTTATTCATTTAAGCAGCATGGAGATAGTCAAATCCCTGACAATCGTAATTTTAACCATAATATAGATGTCACACATTCATGTTTCTTAGAATTTATGAAATATCGTCCAAGCTAAGTCCACCAGCTTTAGAATAATTTCGCACTCGTGTCTAAATTTACTAAACACACTTAGCCATGTGGCATTTTGAGACTGTGACTCAGGAAGCCTAGAAAAAAAATAACAGAAAGAATAATAATTACCATGATGTTTGAACATCATGAATACTGAAGGCAACGAGAGAGCCGCCAGGGGCAGCACCCCCCCCCCGCCGAAAAAGGGAAAGTGGCATTTTTGTTGGATTGCTACATGCAATACTGTGATGTTAATAAAGGGGCAGCAAAATATGTTACTGTTCTATGTGAATTGGATTAGGTTAGTAAAATGGTAGAACCATGGAGAGCAAAAAGTAAACAGTTTTGAAGAAACAAAGAGCATTTTAGTCTTCTATTGTGCTTATAACAATGGTCTGGGACACTATTGCCGCGAACAACATGTGAACAAATCATTCTTTAATTACATATGTAAGGTACAGGTATTAGATGTATACATTGATGCATAGACGGTATACCAAAAATGAGCTTCCTTCCATCATGCAATAATGAAAAAGCATAAAGAACAACTGTGCCCTTGTCCTTTGGTGGACCCGACCCAAATTCAATAGGGTTCTTTGTACTATGCAGAGGAACCTGAATACCAAACATCAGCACACTAGCATCATGCAATCTGAAATTATGGTCCGGAAACGAGAAAGCATAAAGAAAATGTATCCAACGTAACTGTGACCTTAACCTGTGACGGACCTGGCCCAAAATCAACACGATTATTAGTACCCTGCAGAGAAACTTGTGTATTAAAAATCAGCTCTTTAGGATCATGCGATCTGAAATTATGGTTCGGAAATGAGAAAGCAAAGAGAAAATCTATCTAACTTAACTGTGACCTTGACCTTTGATGAACCTGATCACCCAAAATCAACAGGGTTCTTAGTACCCTGCAGAGGAACTGGTATACAAAAAATCAGCTCCCTAGCATCATGCAATCTCATGTTATGTTCAGGAAACGAGACGGACGGACGGACAAATATCCCGCGTGACAGCTATATCCCCCACCCCCGATTTTTTTTCGGGGGGGGGGGTTAGAGTAAATAATCTTCTAGTGATCAGCATAAGGTAATGTTATATTTTAATTGCAGTTAAACATTGTTGTATCTACGAGGGGTGTTCCCAAATTAATATCACTTGCATTACTTGTCCTATACTACAAATGTTTTGGTCATTTAACTGCTCTGTCCTTCAAAATTCTATCCATCTGCCTGAATACACCTTTTGAGCCGGTCAATTCACTTTTGGATGCACAGTTCATACTCTTCAATGGGGATACTATTCAAAGGCTGATAAACAGCAGATCCAATTTCTCGAATTGTATCTCTTTCTGGACAGATATTTGAGTTTGGGAAAATAGTCGCAGGGGGAGCAAATCTGGTGAATACGGGGAATGTTGGAGCACCGTAATTTTCCCTGACTCCGAATATTCGGTCACAATGCGTGCCTTGTGAGCGTGTACATTATCATGCAAAAGAATATAAACCAAATAAGAAAATACTAGAAATTTACCTGACCAAGATGCGTTACAAAAGCTTTGTATCCTCTGAGACAGGTTTCTATAGCTAATTTCATATGTACAACCCACCTTGTTCCTCCAATCCGAGTTGGCATTAAACATTCCATGTTTAGATAAGCATATGATTTTTTCAATCCAGCTATAGTGACATTGCTGTTTCTATAGAAATATAAGAGGTTTGTAAGAAATAGTTCAACTTTTTCATACAGTTTAAAATAAACATCTATTTTAAAGTCGAGCTCAAATGATGAAGTCTAATT
>BROG01001880.1:0-20000 GCA_030159075.1 Atrina japonica | reverse complement strand
TTAACTTTCCACTTACTTCTGATGTTTGGAAATATGTTCTACATGAAATCATGTTTACCAATCTGCAAAGTATTTTCACATTTTCCTTTGAATTCATTGATATTTCAGTTTATGATCGTAATTCATTTCTTGTCAAATTGTGAAGGATTTTTAACCTGCGCTAAGATATTTCTTGATAATGGGCAATGCTGCAGACTTCTGTCTATAGTGGGCAATGCTGCAGACTTCTGTCTATAGTGGGCAGTGCTGCAGACTTCTGTCTGTAGTGGGCAGTGCTGCAGACTTCTATTTATAGTGGGCAGTGTTGCAGATTTCTGTCTATAGTGGGCAGTGCTGCAGACTTATATTTATAGTGGGCAGTGTTGCAGACTTCTGTCTATATTGTGCAGAGCTTCAGACTTCTGTCTATAGTGGGCAGTGCTTCAGACTTCTGTCAATAGTGGGCAATGCTGCAGACTTCTGTCTATAGTGGGCAGTGCTGCAGACTTCTGTCTCTAGTGGGCAGTGCTGCAGACTTCTGTCAATAGTGGGCAATGCTGCAGACTTCTGTCTATAGTGGGCAGTGTTGCAGATTTCTGTCTATAGTGAGCAGTGTTGCAGACTTCTGTCTATAGTGGGCAGTGCTGCAGACTTCTGTCTATAGTGGGCAGTGTTGCAGACTTCTGTCTATAGTGGGCAGTGCTGCAGACTTCTGTCTATAGTGGGCAGTGTTGCAGATTTCTGTCTATAGTGGGCAGTGTTGCAGACTTCTGTCTATAGTGGGCAGTGCTGCAGACTTCTGTCTATAGTGGGCAGTGTTGCAGACTTCTGTCTATAGTGGGCAGTGCTGCAGACTTCTGTCTATAGTGGGCAGTGCTTCAGACTTCTGTCAATAGTGGGCAATGCTGCAGACTTCTGTCTATAGTGGGCAGTGCTGCAGACTTCTTTCTATAGTGGGCAGTGCTGCAGACTTCTGTCAATAGTGGGCAATGCTGCAGACTTCTGTCTATAGTGGGCAGTGCTTCAGACTTCTGTCAGTAGTGGGCAATGCTGCAGACTTCTGTCTATAGTGGGCAGTGCTTCAGACTTCTGTCAGTAGTGGGCAATGCTGCAGACTTCTTTCTATAGTGGGCAGTGCTGCAGACTTCTGTCTATAGTGGGCAGTGCTGCAGACTTCTGTCTATAGTGGGCAGTGTTGCAGACTTCTATCTATAGTGGGCAATGCTGCAGACTTCTATCTATAGTGGGCAATGCTGCAGATTTCTATCTAATGCTATAGACGTTTGCCTATATTGGGCAGTGCTGTAATTTTTGCCAATAGTGGGCAATGCTGTAGACGTTTGCCTGAAGTGGGCAATCATGTATACTTTTGCTGACAATTGGCAATGATGTAGACTTTTGCCTATAATGGGCATTGCTGTAAGCTTTTGTCAAGAATGGGCAATGTTGTAAATTTTTGCCTATAGTGGGTATGCTGTAAAATTTTGCCTACAGTGGGCAATGCTGTGAAGTTTTGCCTAAGTGGGCAATGCTGTAGACTTTTGCCTGTTGTGGATAATGCCATAGACTTTTGCCTATATTGGGCAATGCTCTAAACTTTTTTCTACAGTGGGCAATGCTGTAAACTTTTGCCTATTGTTGGCAATGCTGTAGACTTTTGCCTATATTGGGCAATGCTGTAAACTTTTGCCTATAGTGGGCAATGCTGTAGACATTTGCATATAGTGGGCAGTGCTGTTGACTTTTGCCTATAGTGGGCAGTGCTATAGACTTTTGCCTATATTGGGCAATGTTATAAACTTTTGCCAAGAAAGGGCACTGCTGTAGATTTTTGCCCATAGTGACTTCTGCAGTTAGATTTTGGCAGATAAAATTATTGCAAATGTGTCTTAGTCTAATAAAGATTTTGAAAATGTGTGTACATGTGTGTGATTGTCTTAAGTTGGTTTCTCATTGATTGTGTATGTTTGTTCATTTGATATCGGTTAAAAAAAAAACTTGGAACTTGGAATAGTCAACTTCTGAATTTCATATTCATATGGAATTTCATATGGGATTTGATCTCAGGGCCCTAACTCTGACAAATCTCTGCAACTTCTTCTGCGCAAAAAATAAATTAATTGGATTCAAAAAATTACACGATATAAAGTATTTTTATGGTGACTGTAACTGTGTTTTAAAAACAATAAAGCAAAAGCCACAGGTATATCTCAGTCTATTGTATACCTGGATATTATCGCCCTTGGCCCTGGCCCTGGCCCAGGTAACATTTCTCCCTTTTACATTGTTTTAACAACAGAAAACATATTCACCACATCTTAAATTGGCCTTGAATGACTGTAGTATCATAGGCGGCACGTCAATGTTCATGCTTCAATGACTTCATGTATTTAGTCTTCATTTTAAATTCGCCCTCTCATCTAAGGGCAATAATGGCAAAATATTAAATAAGAGCAGAAATTTCCAAGTACACTGTGTACAGGAATATGTACTACTAACTACAGTGAAACCCTCTGATATTGAACTCTGATTCCCTCATCAAACATCTTATTGCCATTTAAACCCTTTTATTTTGAAAACCCTGCTTTTTTGAAAGAAAATATCCCCCCTTTGAGTTTAATATATCTGGGTTTGACTGTACTTGTGTAATCCATTATTGGTCAGAATAAACAGCCATGCTTCCCCTGGCATTATATTGATTCTTTGCTTGGATACCGTTGTTATTATCCTGACTATTGTAATAAAACACACATATAGACACACACATATAGACACATACACAGACAGACACATACACATAACAAACACACACATACAGACATATACACAGACAGACACATGCACATGACAAACACACAGACAGACACATACACATAACAAACACACACACAGAGACATATACACAGACAGACACATACACATAACAAACACACACACAGAGACATATACACAGACAGACACATACACATAACAAACACACAGACAGACACATACACATAACAAACACACACACAGAGACATATACACAGACAGACACATGCACATGACAAACACACATACACATACATGACACATACACATAACAAACAACACAGACACATACACATAACAAACACACACAGACACATACACAGACATGACACATGCACATGACAAACACACATACACAGACATGACACATACACATGACAAACACACATACACAGACATGACACATACACATAACAAACACACAGACACATACTTAACAAACACACAAACACACACACACCTACACACACACCTACACACACATGCACATAACAAACACAAAGACACACACACATACACAGACAGACACACTCACAGACAGATAGTCACATACACACAACTGACACATACACATGACAAACACACAAACAGACACATACACAGACACACACATGACACACACACAGACACATACACATAACAAACACAGACACACACATAGGCACATAGACAGACACACACAGAGACAGACACATAACAAACACAGACACATAAACACAGACAGAGAGAGAGAGATAGAGAGAGAGAGACACATACACACATACATACACATAACAAACACACACACACATACACACACACAGACACATACACTTGACAAATGCACACACACAGACAGACACATACACACACAAACAATTTTATAATTATTAACTTCTGGTTTTCTTTTTTTTAACAGAAACCACCCAACCACATGGCGACCAGAGTATGCTGCTTATATGGTGGAAGGGACGCCGGGGAAACCATATGGTGGCTTACTCGCCCACTTCAATGTTGTAGAATCAAATATGAGGCTACGGTAAATTGAATGTTTCATCTATGATATCAATAAGGTCTGAACGCCTACAGGTCCACAGAGGTTTTGAAATTCACCGGTCTTACCAGAAAAACCGTTAAATATTACAAAAGTCCAGTGAAATCTATCTGATAACTGGTCCAAATGACCAGTAATATTCCATTTCTTTTCAATTGTGTATATGGGTCATTCTGTGGTAATGGGTACAAATATGGTTATACTTTTTCAAAATTAATTTTCAGTGCCTATGTGTGGAGTTAACAAAATTTGATTGTTTTAGTTTTATAGCCTTACTTTGAATGAACATATGGTCAGTAAAATCCATGATAAATGAACATGTCAAAACCTATATGGTTATAAATCTTTCTCTTTCTCTCTCTCTCTCTTTCTCACTCTCTTTTTTTCTCTCTCTATCTCTCTCTCGCTCTCTCTGTCTCTCTCTCTCTCTCTCTCTGTCTCTCTTTCTCTCCCTCTCTCTCTCTCTCTCTCTCTCTCTGTCATGGGAAACAATTATATATCGATTGTTAAAATACAGATGTAAATGTCATTTATGGGTGAATTTAAAAAAATGCATATACCCAAATTTTAACGGAGTGTTTATCTATACACATACATGTACAATGCAGTTTGCTAAAATATTGATTTTTTGGGAAAAAAATTTAAATAATGAAATATTTTCACCACGAGAATTTAAAGTTGTAAAGAGCAAAAAAGCTGGCCTTACTGTGTAAACTTCATTAAGACACAATCGAGGGTTGACGAGTTTACTAATGGATCTTTTCTATAAATTGATTTTTGAACCCAGACATTACTACCCTGGGACATATGAAAGATTTCAGAGGTGTAAATGGGGAAAGAGCAAAGAACCTGCCATTTTTTACCACTTAAACTAATGAATCTCTTCTATGAATATATTTTTAATCCCTTTTGAGACCCTCACTTTTACATGTTTTAGTAACCCCTCCAATTTTTGGCCTGATCTGTGACTAAAGTGTGATCGTACCAAATGACTGAAAATTCTAAAAAAAAATACATTTTGTGGGATCTTGGAATCTGTGTATTGACTTAGACAATTGTGCATCTACATAGGGCTGTCATTGATAGACTCGATATCGATGTATCGATATGCAAATTGATTCGATACGATAATCCATACATTTCATAATGCATTTCACAGTATGTACTTTCTTTTACAATTTCCAAAACTTTTCATTTGCTTTACTTCATGCTCTTGAACTATGTTATATTATATTTTAACTTCAATTTGTTCAAATAAATAATGTTTTCCTTGCAATTATTTCTTTGAATCTTCATGTAGTAAAATAAATAGTAAAACACACCCAAATATTATAATGAAACTATAAAATTTCTTGAATGCATTTTATAGATGTATCAAATTATTCGCTTTATCGATATATAATCGATATTTTTTCACTTATCGATGTAGAGTTTCTCACTATTGACCCAGCCCCTAAAAGCACGGTAATATCACTGGACATAGCACTTGCCATACCTGGCATAGCTCATGAGATCACCTACATAGCACCTGACATCACTTACATAGTACCAGGCATCACTTTCATGGCACCTGACATCTACATATCACTTGACATCATTTACATAGCACCTGACATCTACATATCACTTGACATCATTTACATAGCACCTGACATCACTTGAATAGCACCTGACACTTACAGCATATCACTTACATATCACCTGATACACTTAATAATTTCCAAAATTTTCCATTTGTTTTACTTCATATTCTCAAAGTATGCAGGATTTATTTTATTTTAACTGTTTAATTTGTTCAAATAAACAATGTTTTCTTGGCAATGGTTTTTTAATCATCAGATAGTAAAATACACAGTAAAGCACCTAAATATTATAATAAGTCTATATATTTTTAATACATTATTCAGAGAAATACCATGATTTATTCAATTTAATCGATATAATCGATACTTTTTACCTCTCGATATTTTCAATATGTCTAATTTCTCATCAATGACAGCCCTAATGTACATGTACGATACGAATTTTGTACCTTCTGTCATCAAATCAGTAAAACATAATGTACATCAGATGTGATTGCTGTCTACAGGGGAAATTTTCACCCTCATCATCGGTGGGCAAATTAAAAACTGAGTGAATTAAAAACAATCAATTTGTGTATTTCACCTAAATTTCAAAGAGTATCTTTTATATTTTTCGTTTTAAACAAAATTTAAATAAGACGCTAAATAAGACGTGCACAAGTATTAATTGTTAAATTAAACAATAATAAAATGAAGTCACATTGTAAATCAGAAATTAAACGAGTCTGGGCCAATTTAAAAAGTGGCGAAACTGTTTGCAAGCGTGACTCATGGTAGTAGGGGGAAAAATAGCAGGGGACAAAAATAACCCTTTACACTGTAGTTAGATACTGATTCTTTGAATTCTATTTCAGACGTGAAGAAATCCAAAAGTTGCTCGGACCAAATGAATTCCCAATTACCTTGACCTCATTTCCCAGGTAAACGGCTTCATTACTCTGCGTTAATTTTCCAGGATTTCAGCTGATGCAGTTTTAACTTTCAGGTTGGGTTTTAGGTTTTTTCAGTGTTTTTATAAATTTGAAAAAGTAAAATAGTTAATTTTTCACGTCTATTTCATATATTTATTCATTTGAAGTGGAATTAGCTGTGTTTATCCCCACAAACATCATTTCAATTTCAATTTTGTGTATTTTTTTTTACTACTTGTACTTTGTATTTGGTGTACAATTACAAAAACAGAGTTAATACACAGGCGTAAAAAAAACTGATATTCGCGACAATAAGGACAGTATACGTTGTACAATTGTAGTATTCATATACAGGAAGTAATGGTGAATGAATCGATTGCAATTGAAAAAAAAGTCAAACCCGCGTTTCTCGAACATTATTCACAAAATACGCCGATATAGGAATTTAAGACTTTTTATGCCTGTGTCTAGAATGTCTGGGTAGTGCAATGGTTAGTGCACTCACTTTTCACCTATGCGACCTTAGATCCTTAGATTTGACAGGGGAGCCCGGTAGGTGAGATGGTTATGGTGGTAGCCAACTCGGACACTTGGGTTTTCACCAAGCGGTCCTGTTTCCTTCCACAAAAAAATCATCCCCACACGCCAACATCGGAGCCGATGAGAGATATTTATGTAAGTTGCTTTACCTTGCTAATGTCACTTTAAGGGACAAATTTCTCTCATACTCAGTTTATCCTTTCCATGGCTGTTACAGATGAAAACGTGATGCTACTTGTTCAAATGCACATTGTACACAGCATAACATACATGTACATGTATAACACATTTGACCCAATATTTGAATTGAAATTTTACATTGAAATATTTGACGTTTTAATCAATTAACATGTATAAATATTCAAACATTCTTTTTGGCTCTAATACAGATTTCATCTCCCGGTGGTGTGATAAAGATTTATATTTAAATCCACTTTAAAAGGAAATTTTTTCTTCTAAACTGAATTGGATTTGTAGCTTTCTAATATATCTATGTCGTGGTTTCCAATTTATGTAATTGACACTCAAGGTCACCACCGCAATTACATTTTATCGAACCTGCCAAATATGTTTTTTAAAGGACCATGTCAAAATCTTGCTTACTTTGAAGTAATGTCAAAATTATGCATTTTCTTCAATTTTCATTATTTTGCACATAGAACTTGCCGATACATGCAGTACATGTAGTATGACTTTTGCAATTTTTGCCGGCAGAATGTTTGTAATTATGTAAGTTTGCATGTGTAAGTAAGTGATTGTGGGAGTGAAATATTTATCAAAAACAGGTGTCAGAGTTTTACATCCATAATGACTTTCTTGTAAGGCATTGACCTCTTCGTATCAGTGACTCAGATTTCAGTGTTGGATTTCAGGCTTTATACTGATAGCTTGACTACTGGTAACCATTGGTTACAAACAATATTACAGTGGAACCTGTCTGCAGAGCCCACCCCCATATCTGCCATTGAAATATGACCTCTTAAGACTGGTGGTCTCTCAAGAGAGGTTATATTCAATTGACTTATTTAACCATTTGGTTTTCTAAATGTTGTCTTAAAAGACTGATGATCTCTCAAAAAAGGTGTTATTTAAAGGGTTATTTTACCAAGTGGTTTTTAGAATGATGTCTCACAAGACAGGTGTTATGACATGAGAGTGATCTCACAAGACAGATGGTCTGTCATGAGAGTGGTCTCACAAGACAGGTGGTCTGTCATGAGAGTGGTCTCACAAGACAGGTGGCCTGACATGAGAGTGATCTCACAAGACAGGTGGTCTGACATGAGAGTGGTCTCACAAGATGGGTGTTATGTCATGAGAGTGATCTCACAAGAGAGGTGGTCTGACATGAGGGTGATCTCACAAGACAGGTGGTCTGTTAACCTCTGGATGTTTATATCTTCAATAACATATACTGATTGGTATATGTTCTTTTGTACCAAAGAAATACATGATATATGTTCTTTTGTACCAAAGAAATACATGTATATTTAGAATGAATGGATATTGATCATGTGGAAAATGTAGTCTCTTTCACTTGTGTTCTGTTTTTCGTGAGTTACGTTGTTTTAGGATCAGGGCAGGAACGTAACGACAGGAAGGAATGATAATAGGATCCCCGTTCCGTGTGCTCTTTAAAACGTACCATAGACTCTATTGTTAGCATACTTGTTACCGTAAGTCTCTTCATAAATAGGGAGACTCCCTATTTTCTTATATGAAAAATTTTGATAATTATGAATGCATATCTCACCCATGAAAAATTTTAATTTTCCTATTAATTCTTACTAAAATATAAAGAGTCTCTCCCCATGAGATTAAAAAATCTCCCCCATTAAAATTTTTCAAGGTTGGCAAATCTGTGTTAAAGTCGAATACATCTTGCTGGTCGAACAGAAAAAATGAACCCTTGACATTCAGAATTTTTTACAAATGCTCTGCATGTAACGGTGTGTTTGAGTGAGTGTACATATATTTCTCAATGCATGTTTGATTATGAGTAAGATTTAAACAGGGATTAGGATGTAGATTGTCAACAGATGTGAAACTGGTTAGTGAAATGTATTTATTGCAGTCAATTTTTGATAAACTGCCTCTTTTTGTTATTCAGAAATTATGGAGGTATATGAATTGAATTTCTGTGATAAATCGAGAATTGATTCCTCTGCATTCCTTGACATGTTGTACTTGCCAAGTCTCGCCCATAAATAGGGAGTCTCCCTATTTTTTTGGGGGGGGGGGGGTAAAATTTTGATAATTTCTTCAAGAAAAATGCATATCTCACTCATGAAAAATTTAAATATTCTTATTAATAATTATCCACAAATTAAGAGTCTCTTCCCCCATGAGATTAAAAATTCTGATATGTGATGTACTTATCGTAGATTATCACACGGGGTGTAATTTATACCTGAAATTGGATAATGTTGTTTACGCCTGAAACTGAAAAGGTGGGAATGAGTGTTCTCACAAGTGGTGATATCTCATTCTGCAATATCACCTGACCTTGTTGACCTTGTTGAAGCTTCAGAGATATATGAATAATATTTTATCTGTCAAGATAGCGGGAGAGCCTGACCTGAAATTTAGCTACCTGTGACATCCTTAGCAATCTTCCCAAGCTGACGATAAAAAGTTTTATTATACCTGTAACCAGAATTCCACCCTATCAATATCTGTAATTACGGATATCATATCTAAAAAGCCTCAGGTTGGTATAGTTTTTATGAACATGGTACTCTACTGAAAAATTGATTTCCCATTATTACTTTCAAATGAATTGTCGCTGTAAAAAAAGAAAAAAAAAGTTTGAATGAAATACGGGATGCTCTTTTAAATTGATACAAGATTTTTGTTAGAAAATGGTAGATATGGTAATATGTCTTGATAAATATGTTATTACGATGGCAATAGAGCGGCCTTACAATAACATTAATAATTGGTGAATATCTGGGGTTTTTTTTTCAAAAGACATATATACATGGCTGGATTTTCTCTATAGTATTACCAGTAGTTGAACTTCAGCATGTGACTGTTCTATTTTCATTAACTCATCTAACACCAAGAAACATTGGAATCTTCTTTAGGGGTGAATGAGTTTACCTGAAATGATTGTTAGATGTCGAACGTATGCCATTGTTAGATGTCGGACGTACGCCATTGTTAGATGTCGGATGTACGCCATTAATAGATGTCAGATGTACGCCATCGTTAGATGTCGGACATATGCCATTGTTAGATGTCAGATGTATGCCATTGTTAGATGTCAGACGTATGTCATTGTTAGATGTCAGACGTACGCCATTGTTAGATGTCGGACGGTCACCAGTATGGTTCAAGACTAGGACACAATTAGAAGCTAACAAAGCCATTTCAAGTCACTCATGAATTTTCCCCCTGAAAATATAGATTGGGAAGTGCAATGTATACATGTGCTAATGTACACACTTTAACAGATCAGTAAGTGTGAAAACTCGGTCATGTGTACTGGAGCATGTGGACCTGTGTAACAGCACACAGTACATCAATCATTATCAACATGTGAATTCTACTTAACAATAATAAGTTTGTCAAGTTTACTTGCACATATTGCAGAAAGGTGGCAGATATTTATCAAGTTAATTGAACATATGGTTGTAGTATGAAAAAGTGTGGTTATAGTATAACAGGGTATGGTTGTAGTATAACAGGGTATGGTTGAAGTATAACAGGGTATGGTTGTAGTATAACAGGATATGGTTGTAGTATAACAGGGTATGGTTGTAGTATAACAGGGTATGGTTGTAGTATAACAGGATATGGTTGTAGTATGAAAAAGTATGGTTATAGTATAACATGGTATGGTTGTTGTATAACAGGGCATGGTTGTAATATAAAAAGGTGTGGTTGCAGTATAACAGAGTATGGTTGTTGTATAACAGGGCATGGTTGTAGTATAAAAAGGTATGATTAAAGTATAACAAGGTGTGTTTGAAGTGTAACAGGGTATGGTTGAAGTATAACAGGCTATGATTATAGTATAAAAGAGTATGCTTCAAATATAACAGTGTGGTTGTAGTAACACAACGTCTGGTTGTAGTAGAGCAGAGTATGGGTGAAGTATAACAAGGTGTGGTTTGAGTATAACAGGGTATGGTTCAAGTATAACAGGGTATGATTGTAGTTTAACAAGGTATGGTTGTAGTATACCAAGGTATAGTTGAAGTAGAATAAGGTGTGTTTGAAGTATAACAGGGTATGGTTGTAGTATAACAGGGTATGGTTTTAGTATAACAAGGTATGGTTGTAGTATAACAGGGTATGGTTTTAGTATTACAGGGTATGGTTTAAGTATAGCAAGGTATGGTTGTAGTATAACAAGGTATGGTTGTAGTATAACAGGGTATGGTTGTAGTATAACAAGGTATGGTTGTAGTATAACAAGGTATGGTTGTAGTATAACAGGGTATGGTTGTAGTATAACAGGGTATGGTTGTAGTATAACAGGGTATGGTTGTAGTATAACAGGGTATGGTTGTAGTATAACAGGGTATGGGTTGTAGTATAATAGGGTATGGTTTTAGTATAACAGGGTATGGTTGTAGTATAATAGGGTATGGTTGTAGTATAACAGGGTATGGTTTTAGTATAACAGGGTATGGTTTAAGTATTTGGGGTATGGTTGTAGTATAACAGGGTATGGTTGTAGTATAACAGGGTATGGTTGTAGTATAACAGGGTATGGTTTTTAGTATAACAGGGTATGGTTGTAGTATAATAGGGTATGGTTGTAGTATAACAGGGTATGGTTGTAGTGTAACAGGGTATGGTTTTAGTATAACAGGGTATGGTTTAAGTATAGCAAGGTATGGTTGTAGTATAACATGGTATGGTTGTTGTATAACAGGGCATGGTTGTAATATAAAAAGGTGTGGTTGCAGTATAACAGAGTATGGTTGTTGTATAACAGGGCATGGTTGTAGTATAAAAAGGTATGATTAAAGTATAACAAGGTGTGTTTGAAGTGTAACAGGGTATGGTTGAAGTATAACAGGCTATGATTATAGTATAAAAGAGTATGCTTCAAATATAACAGTGTGGTTGTAGTAACACAACGTCTGGTTGTAGTAGAGCAGAGTATGGGTGAAGTATAACAAGGTGTGGTTTGAGTATAACAGGGTATGGTTCAAGTATAACAGGGTATGATTGTAGTTTAACAAGGTATGGTTGTAGTATACCAAGGTATAGTTGAAGTAGAATAAGGTGTGTTTGAAGTATAACAGGGTATGGTTGTAGTATAACAGGGTATGGTTTTAGTATAACAAGGTATGGTTGTAGTATAACAGGGTATGGTTTTAGTATTACAGGGTATGGTTTAAGTATAGCAAGGTATGGTTGTAGTATAACAAGGTATGGTTGTAGTATAACAGGGTATGGTTGTAGTATAACAAGGTATGGTTGTAGTATAACAAGGTATGGTTGTAGTATAACAGGGTATGGTTGTAGTATAACAGGGTATGGTTGTAGTATAACAGGGTATGGTTGTAGTATAACAGGGTATGGTTGTAGTATAACAGGGTATGGTTGTAGTATAATAGGGTATGGTTTTAGTATAACAGGGTATGGTTGTAGTATAATAGGGTATGGTTGTAGTATAACAGGGTATGGTTTTAGTATAACAGGGTATGGTTTAAGTATTTGGGGTATGGTTGTAGTATAACAGGGTATGGTTGTAGTATAACAGGGTATGGTTGTAGTATAACAGGGTATGGTTTTAGTATAACAGGGTATGGTTGTAGTATAATAGGGTATGGTTGTAGTATAACAGGGTATGGTTGTAGTGTAACAGGGTATGGTTTTAGTATAACAGGGTATGGTTTAAGTATAGCAAGGTATGGTTGTAGTATAACAGGGTATGGTTGTAGTATTTGGGGTATGGTTGTAGTATAACAGGGTATGGTTGTAGTATAACAGGGTATGGTTGTAGTATAACAGGGTATGGTTTTAGTATAACAGGGTGTGATATATACTACTACAGTCAGTCCTTGATAAACTACAACGTTTTTCTTATTCAGAAATTATGGCAGTATATGGAATTTGGCAATAAATTGAATTATGACATCTAAGGGAAAATAGGGTTATAGTTGTTTAGTATCGATAATGGACAGAAAACAGGACAACATTTCATATTCAGTAATTACCTGGGTCTTAATACTGCTCCCTGGCTTTATACCTGTGATCCCTAGTGACCAATAAGCCATTACACTGACCACAATCACCTATGGTTGTATATTGAGGCAAATAACACTTTGAAATTGACGTTTGTTTTAAAAGCATAGTGGCAAATGGCGATATTGAATTTTAAAATTGGTCCATGCATTAAACGCCTACCCCTTTTTTCTGATTTTTGTAGCACCCTGGGTGCTTAATGGATCGAATACAGTATGCTATTTATGTAAGTGTTGTATAGAAAGATATGACACAAACACATGAGATTTAAAGAGATCTCTCGGATATGCTATTTATAGTTGCTCAGGGGTTGCTATGGGCATTGCCAATGTCACAAATTGTGATTTTTTTTATTTCAATTGGGGACAAAATATAACTTCTGGCAATATTTCTGGTGCTTCCATTTTGTTGAAATATTTAGCCATTTACATGTAGGTTACATAAGTCAATGAAATTAAATCGGGAACATAAAGTAATAATAATTCTGTTTATTAATTAATGTCATTAGACCATAAAGAGGTGTAATTATAGGACGTGTGATCAGGTACCAACATAGTTATACACCTAGAATCACTATCCATAAGGTCTGTCCTACATGTATGTACAGACATCAAAGATTAACATCATTTAAGTTATATTAATTTCATGCAGCTTGTAAGTTGTATGCAGTTATCAGTCATCAATGATTTTACTGTAAAACTTATTGTAGCGACCACCTGTGTATAAAAACCACCTGCTCATAAAGACCATTTTTTTATGTCCCCAATAGTAGCATTTGTGTACAAATCAACCTCTATAGAATGTGTGCCAATGGGGTCTTTAAGTACAAGCTCCACTGGCTGTACTTAAAAATTTCAACTGAGAAATATCAAAACGAGATGTTCGACACATACAAACACATAACTGAGTTTTAAGAATTTTCTCCGATAGGCCTACACTTTTTAGTGTTGCTGTGAAGGTCATGAACACCTACACTTGTACAAAGAAACAAGATTTTAATGATATTTTTCAGATAAACATATGTTATGTATGAGAAATTTTGAATGATATGCTATTTACAATTTGCTCTTGATAGCATATGCTGAATGCACATACATCAGAAAAAGGTCAAAGGTTAACAGCATTGCCTAGTGATGCATGCATAATTACAGATCGAGCCATAAAACTGTTATTTCATCAAAATGCAAATGTGTACCTGTACATGTTCACTGTGACACCAAATTGCCAAATGAGATTTACATAATGCATTTCATCAACATAGATGAAGCATTAGAACCTGTTCACTTTGACAGATTTTATCAATTTATTGAAGTTTTGCATTACAATGTTTATATTAAAAATGTTGATCGTCTTTTTTAGTTCACCTGAGGTACATGTACTTGTATGCCTACAAAGAATTATCCCTTGTCATCCGTTGTTGTCTATGTTTCAGAAAAATTATTTTGTCTGAAAATGGCATTAAGCTTGATTGATTTTATTTAAACCTGGTCTGATTGATACCATGATTTTATTTAAACCTGGTCTGAATGATATCATGATTTTATTTAAACCTGGTCTGATTAATATCATGATTTTATTTAAACCTGGTCTGAATGATATCATGATTTTATTTAAACCTGGTCTGAATGATATCATGATTTTATTTAAACCTGGTCTGAATGATATCATGATTTTATTTAAACCTGGTCTGATTGATATCATGATTTTATATAAACCTGGTCTGAATGATATCATGATTTTATTTAAACCTGGTTTGAATGATATCATAATTTTATTTAAACCTGGTCTGATTGATATCATGATTTTATTTAAACCTGGTCTGATTGATATCATGATTTTATATAAACTTGGTCTGAATGATATCATGATTTTATTTAAACCTGGTTTGAATGATATCATAATTTTATTTAAACCTGGTCTGATTGATATCATGATTTTATTTAAACCTGGTCTGATTGATATCATGATTTTATTTAAACCTGGTCTGAATGATATCATGATTTTATTTAAAGCTGGTCTGAATGATATCATGATTTTATTTAAACCTGGTCTGAATGATATCATAATTTTATTTAAACCTGGTCTGAATGATATCATGATTTTATTTAAACCTGGTCTGAATGATATCATGATTTTATTTAAACCTGGTCTGATTGATATCATGATTTTATTTAAACCTGGTCTGAATGATATCATGATTTTATTTAAACCTGGTCTGATTGATACCATTTATATTTAGTTTTAACTCATTCATCCCGGAAAAACAATGGACTCTTCTATAAAACAATGACTTAGACCAAACTAAATTTGTATTGAGGGATAAATGGATGTATGTTGCATTTTTTTATTCTAGTTACTTATCCAGATTTGCTACCATTGCTTAAAAATAGAACAATGCTGTCAACATATATTTTTGCTTACTATATCCCAAAGATTAGGCTATGGATTTCATTTCCAAATGTGGCATTTACTGCTAGAGACACATTTGGACTGGTCTAAGTCATTGATTTACAGAAGAGTCCATTGTTTTTTGGGGTTGATAGGTTGACTAAATTTTTATTTGTCTCTTGGACTATCATGGTCTGTAGGGTTGAAAAGGTTAATCAAGTATTCAGCTTGGTTTACGTTTTTCAGTTTAAAGGCATACAGGTTGACTTTTTGAGAAAAAGAAATAAATCCCACAGTTAGGCAGAAATTTTAATTTTGTTTGTTTTTTATTGTTGTTTAATGTCCCACTCGAGAATCTTTCACTCATATGGAGACGTCACCAAATTCTGGCGAAGGGCTTCAAATTTTGGCCTATACTCGGCACTTGCGGCCATTGAGCAGTGAGGGTTCTTTAAAATGCTGACAACTTCTTGACATTGGAACTTAGGTTTTTACAATTTTATGTGAAAGATAGGAAACCAACCTGCCACTGGCTGGACTCGAACTCAGGCCATTGCGATCAAGAGTTGAATGCGTTACAAACCTAAGCTGGGCCGACTCCAGAAATTTTAATAAAAAACTTAAAAGATACAATGCTGCTGTAAAATTTTTTATCATATCATGCATATATTGACTTTAATGAATAGGATACGCTGACGATTCATGTAATCTTTCCATCCATGAAAGAATAAAATGTAAACCGGCCTACAGATTGTACATTGTATTATACACTATCGATTTCTTTTAACTAATCACGATATTTCTGACTTATGGTTGTAATTTTCGATTTTCTACATTTGCACTGGTTTGTTTTGTTTGTTTGTTTATTGTTTTTTAACATCCCACTCAAGAATTTTTCACTCATATGGAGACGTCACCAAATGCTGGTGATGGGCTTCAAATTTTGGCCTGTGCTCGGCACTTACCACCATTAAGCAGTGAGGGTTCTTTAACATGCCGACGCGTACTGTGACAGGGGACCTCAAGTTTATACTATCTCATCCGAAAGACAGGAAACCAACCTGTCACCGGCGGCACTTGAACTCATGAGCTTACGATCCAGAGTTGAGCGCGCTACCGACTGAGCAGGGCCAGCTCTTTTTGCACTGGTAGTATCATTTGTTGTATTCATACTTCAATAAAATTAAGTCTGTGTTATTCAAATAAAAAAAAAAGTTCTTAAACCTGCACCTAAAGTCACCAGGGCCAGAAGTCATCAAATTTACTCAGTACTCAAGCTCTACTTTTATTTCATTATTTTGACTATAAAATCGTTTGCCAAATGTTTGTTTTTGAACGATTAGGAAGCATTTCATTATTTTTTATCATTCACATATACATTTTTATGTTACACTCAGGATTATCCTGTAAAAATGAACAAATATGTTGAATGCGGTACTCTAAATTTGAGTAGGTACTTAAACAATATTTTAATATTTCTGAAGTTTTCTTCAAATGAGCAATGATTTTTATCATTATTTACAATTATATGATTTCAGTATATAGACATGTCCAGTTACAGGATAAATTTTGCGTGTTTTTACCTTAAAATCATGAAAAGTTACTTAAGCTTGAGGATTGAGTAAATTTGGTGACTTCGGGCCCAGCAGATTTATTCAGTCCTCAAGCTCAACTTTTATTTTATTATTTTTGACTATATTATCATTTGTAAAACATTTTTTGAGTAATTAGGGAACATATTGTTATTTTTCATCATTCTTATGTAAATTTTTGCGTCACACTTATGATTTTTCTGCAAAAAAAAATGAATAATTATGTTGAGAAAGGTATTCAAAATATGAGTAAATAATCGAACAATTTTCTTATATTTCTGAAGTTTTCTTCAAATGTGCAATAATTTTACCATTATTTATGATTGTATGCTGTCAATATACAAACATGTCTAATTACAGAATAAATTTTACATGGTTTTACCTTAAAATCACGAAAAGTTAGACGTGCTTGAGTAATGAGTAAATTTGGTGACTTTGGGCCCAGAAATTTCTGCCAAACAAGTTAATATTTGTGTTTAGCATGTTGCTCTACTCATTGCCCCCCCCTCCCCCATAACCATGTTTTGACTCATCCATTTTAGAGAATGGAAAAGTCCATTGTCAGAATTTAGGGGTGTACTGATGTATGATTAATTCATAAGAGTAGCCCATACTTTTTGTTGATTTGGGTGAGTCTAAATGGGATCATGGGGGAGCTGATGGGTTAACTTAGTAAAATCCTCGGGTTGTACTACAAAGTTAAATTCTACTTTCCATTTCATATGCAATTTTTTTTTTACCTCCATCAATTTTACAACGCTGGATGCCATTTTCTTCTTTTAAATCTGTAATGCGTAAATTTCCACACTTCTTGTTACTTTTGCAGTGTAATGTCCAATCGAAACGTTGGTCATAAAAATATGTTAATTCCACCCCTCCCCACAAGACATGTTAATTGTAGATTTTTGTCTGTCACTGAGTTTAGTATTCACTTTTAAATGGTTTTCATTCATGATGTCCATCTTGTCATCCGATTCATAACTTGGCAGGGCGGAGTAACCTTTTGATTATCATTTGGATGATTCTACACACTTTTCGGTTTTGACAAAGCGTTTTATTTCCCCCCCCCCCCCCCCGGGTTTTGACAAAGCGTTTTATTTCCCCCCCCCCCCCCCCCCCCCCCCCGCCAGGTTATATAGATTTCACTATATCATACTCAAAGAAATGCAGGCATAGGTGTGACAAGAATAGCGGCGTGTATAGTGACATTAAATTTCTGTTGACAAATAATGTGTGATCGTTTACAATCTTAGCTTATCAATGAGAAAAAAAAGCTCAATCGATACAGTCTTGAGAGACCCTTTCCACCACTATTATGTGGTTTCTCATGTCAGGTGATCACTCAAAAGAAGTTCTACTTCTACAGATATTTATCCGAGTGAATTTCAAAGTTTAAAAATGTTGTGTTCTGACTGTACATGGTACGCGCCTTAATGTATGGGACAGGTGCAGTGGCTGTTCTTAAGAATGGTCTATCTCTCTCCCTCTCGGCCCTGGTCACAAGTTTTACGCTTTGAAAGCTGCTAGCCGTAATGTTTTGGTACTACTAAAGTAGCATTAACCAATTATTTTTCTTTGGACAGCAAAGGAAACAAAGGAATCGTCATAAAGTACATGTTTGTAAAACCTGCTTTAGCGACCACCTGTGTATTAAGACCACCTGGTCACAAAGAGCATCTTTTTTTTGCTATCCCCAATCGTACTATTTCTGTACAAATTGACCTCTGTGTAAAGACCACCTCCCTATAAAGAGGGGTTTTCTTGTGTCCCTAAGGCGGTCGTTCTGTATACAAGTTTCAGCGTTTGTATGTGCATATGTGTACATGTAACTATTATCATAATAAATGAGCTCACCTTGGAACTTAAGACACGTAGTATCTATGACTGTACATATATCTTTTTTCCAGACTAGGGTCTCCAAACTTTACTGATCCGGAATATACGCCAACACCAAAAGACGGAGCTTCACACTCCTTGTTTTTTCCTGATCCGGTGATATTTCAAGGTCATCCCAGATTTAAGTAAGTACTTATCAAGTGAATCCTTTAAAAACTGAGAAATTCAACCAAAATTTCCATTCCCATTTTTTTTTGGGGGGGGGATTGCAGGAAAGTTTAATCTATGAGGATGAGTGTTCAAAGTAGTTTTAGTCGCAGGGTATATGCGGCAGTTGTTTGAATGTTTTAATGCTGTTGGATTTTCTTGTCAGCAAATTCTTGGGTCATGGTCTACTGTTCCAATTCTTTTCTTTTCTGCAACGATTTATGCTTTCGTATGCTTCCATACAGTCCATTAAAACTTTGTTGTTTGTTGACAAAGAAGGATTTCATCATGCAAATATGAAAGAAAGTCGTCTAAACATCCACTGTTCACATTTCTGACTTTTTTTGCCAATGTTTGCTGTGTAGCGAAAATGATTTATAAAATTTTCTCAGTTTTTTTTTTTACCATTTTTGGACAGATAAGTGGTCAGAATCTTTGCCACGGCAATTTCTCTGTTTCTATGGTATATACTTTCAATAATTCTGCTTTCAGTTAATAACTGATATCGTTAATTTTAAATCACTTACATGTATTACTGAGCTCTATCAGTCCCAAACGTATTGTTCAATTGCTGTCCCGCACTTTGTTCCTTGGTAAACTCGAGTACTTTGGGGTCATTTACCTTCGTCACGATATTTTCTATTGTACCGTGTGTGTCCTAAGTCAGTGTTTTGGGGTTTAGAAATACAAATATAGAAAGTAAATTTGCTGTTCAATCCGGAAATCCATTGTTCAGATGTTACATATTTCAGGATTATTGTTTTCACATTTGTTAAGCAATCTGATAGCAAACAAAAAATGCAGAATCCCCTGGGTTGCTTTAATTTTTTTTCCATATACAGTAAAACTGGCTTATAACGAATTTTAAGGGACCTTCTTTTTCAAATCATTATAAGGACAGTTTGTTATAAGG
>BROG01001879.1:0-23959 GCA_030159075.1 Atrina japonica | reverse complement strand
TATATATATGTGTGTGTGTGTGTGTGTGTGTGTTAATGTATGGTATGTTTGTACATGTGTATGCATGTATGTGTGGATGTGTGTTTGTTAGAAATAGGTATGTGTGTGGATATATGTGTGGATATGTATGTGTTAATGTATGTGTGTAGATGTGGGTGCATATATGTGTGGATGTGTTTTAACTTATGTGTTGATGTATGAGTTTGTGTATGGATTTAAATGTGTTAATGTGTGTGTTGATGCATGAGTGTAGATGCATGTGTGTATGATAATGTAAGTGTAAATATATGTTAATGTATGTCAGTTTAGATGTATGCATGTGTGTATGTATGTGTGTATGTATGGATGTGAATGTAGGTGTATGTTGATAGATGTGTGTATATATTAATATATATGTGTGTAAGTGAGATAATTTGTGTATTGATTTATGAGTGTGTATGTGAGTATATATATGTTAATGTATGTCTGTGTAGATGTATTTGTGTATGTATGGATGTGTGTACTATATAGGTGTACGTTGATGGATATGTGTATATGTTAAAATATATGTGTGAGTGTGTGTGTTGATGTATGTATAGATATGTGTTTGTGTGTTTACGTTAATGTATATGTGTGTGTATGTGTATGTATGTGTGGATGTGGATGTGTATATATGTGCAGATGTAAGTCTGTAAATTTGTGTGTTGTATGAGTATGTTAATTTGTGTATGTGTAAATGTCTGTTTATAAATGTGGATGTGTATGTATGAATGTTTCGATGGATGTAGGTGTTTATAGATGAATGTGTGTATATGTTTATGTATGTGTGTGGATGTATGTATGGATATGTGTATGTATGTTAATATGTATGTATGTATGTATGTATGTATGTATGTATGTATGTATGTATTGTATATATGTATGTATGTATGTATGTATGTATGTATGTATGTTATGTATGTATGTATGTATAGATGTATGTATATGTTAATATATACATGTGTGGATGTATATGTATGTTAGTATGTAGGTATGTATGGATGTGTGTATATGTTAATTTTTATGTGTGGATATATATTTGTGTATGTAAGTGTAGTGCAACGATATACCGAAATACGGTATATCGAGTTATTTCAATTTCGGTACGATACACGGTACGTTGATTTTATGCTACGATACACGAACGATATTTTCCGGATTTATCCGTTTCCGGTTTTAAACTGTATACTCTTTTTCCGGTTTACACGAAATTATGATAGTTCAGATCAGCCTCTATGTTAAAACTGTATTTCACGAAATAATGATAGTTCTTATTACTTTGAAGGGGGTTTCTACTCTTTATACTCTGTTTGACGAAATTATAGTAGTTCAGACCACTTTAAAGAGGTCCCTATGTTAAAACTCTATTTGACGAACTTATAATAGTTCAGATCAGTTTAAAGGAGGTCTCTATGTTCAAAATAAGCAGTATTGTAGAACAGCAACCACCTTTAAAGTGATCTGAACTATCACATTATGGTCAAATTTATTATTAGGGAGAACCCGCCTTTGAAGTGTCCGAAACAAGCACATCATCATGATTATGGTCACATAAAATGATATCATGCGAAATGAATTCTGTTATGATATTCTAATTAAAAATAAATTGATCTACATTTTAAAAAATAAACATAACACAGTCATTTCCGGAATACCTCATGTTGGTTCATACTTTTAGATACATACGAATAACACCGATGGGTTATGAATGGCAAACCTCCATTAAATAAATCTGAACTCTCATCGTCCGTAAACAAACAACAAGGCACCGTCGTCATAAGTAGTAATAGGCAGCTCTCCGGTGCGCCATTTGAATTTAACCGCCATCACTGTATCCCAAAGTCGGTTTCGGTCGGTTTCTTTGTGCCATTGAGTAGCTCTCCAATCTGGGCAGTAGAATTTTTCCAAAATGTTCATTTCGTTCACCATGTCTAGAGCCTCGTCAAAGTAGTGAAACATCATTGTGCCGTCATCATACATCATCAGGCAGGAATGTTGCTTTTGACTCGGATGATCAATCTCACAGCGTAACATTGAGTGTTGGCTACTTCGTACATCTTGTTTAATACGGCTTCTGCGTACCACATGTGCCATTGACTATCAATTGGATTGACTGTAGCTCTGCTCCATGTTGTAGTTGATGTTGACTAAAATAACTAGTGTAGTGGTCCACAAGCAAAAATTCATCTGGTCCGTTTCAAGTCTGAACTGCAGTTTTAATAGCTGAATGAATCACGTGACATCCCATCTTTCTATTTTTAGTTGCTTGTACACAATTGTCTCTCGATCATGTCACGGGTTATACCGTAGATCTCCCAATAGATAGGATTTTGACGTAATGCACTTACATCTTCTGTAAAGGTTTCTAATACGCATAAGCGGCCTGTCGTAAAAATCTAATCATCAAACATATGATACACAATCCCTATAAAATGTGCGGGTGTTTTCACTCCACGTACATAAGTATTCCAATCAGAAGTACATCGTATCTGATGTTTCATTCTTCTGCGTAATAGAGAACAGCAGATCATCCATACCGTTGCAATCATGATTTCTCTCTGTGAGCACTCTGATGGGATGTCAGTCTATGTTCTACTCATCAGGTCACGTGATCTCATGAATCGTATCTCTGTTCTCGCTTTCCATTCCCTATGTTTTTTTTCTCTCTCTCTCATTGCTTTCTCTCTCTCTCTCTCTCCCTCTCTCTCTCTCTCTCTCTCTCTCTCTCTCTCTCTCTCTCTCTCTCTCTCTCTCTCTCCACAGTCACCTTTCTCTCATTTCTTTTCTCTCTCTCTCTCCACATGTTCACCTTTCTCTTATTTCTTTTCTCTCTCTCTCTCTCTCTCTCTCTCTCTCTCTCTCTCTCTCTCTCTCTCTCCACATGTTCACCTTTCTCTCATTTCTTTTCTCTCTCTCTCCACATGTTCACCTTTCTCTTATTTTTTTGTTTTCTCTCTCATGCACACCCGAACCTTTTCTTTTTTACTTTATATTGTTTTTTAACTCATCACTAAAAAACATTTTATATTCACTCAACATTTTATTACCCCGCTCAAACTAGAAGTAGTTCATAGAGGATTAGGGCCGTCCCTCTAAGACTACGTACAGTGAATAATAATAAAATAAAAATAAACAACAAAGAGTTTTTATTACGTCTCTCACTACTTACGGTTGATCTTGCCCATACAGCGCGGAGCAAAAGAACGTCAGCTTTTGTCCTTAGATCGGTCGGTTCGGATTCCTTGACGTAATTAAACCCATACTTGTCGTGACTGACAGGACTGATACACGGTTGATTTAGGTACAGGTATGCGATATTGCTCTCTAAACCATCTCCACACAAAACGATCGTTTAGTAAAGGATCAATGTTTCTTCTTCTTCGTGGTCTAGGTTGAGGACTTAACGATTGAAATAAAACATGACTAGGGACACCTCGATGTCTTTGACGTAAATAATACACACAGTAATGTCCACAAACTTTGGTGCGAGGGTGTTGGATACATCTGGTGATTATAAATCACTCGATCTGCATGGCGTTTCATAAACTGATAGATATCAGGATAGATCCATGGAGGGTAGCCCATAAGAGTCAAAATATTCAGCAGTCTGTTGACCTATGAAATGAATGGCAAACCAATGCTCTCCTGGTTGATCGTGAGGATCTGTATTGGACGATAAATGAATGTTTGCCATAAGGGAGATAGTCCGGTAAAACGTCTCTGGGGTATACTCCACCGAAAGAAGGACCTACATAAGGGTCTCGTGATAAAATACTATTGAGTTGATAAGCATTCAACCCTTGAATACTTTGCATGGTTTCAATAGTCTATAGCTACTTCTCTCTGTTTGTTAATTTCTAATACGTTATCAAATTCTCCATAGACAATGCAGTTCACACTCTCTGTTAAAGCTTGAGCAAATTGAAGTTCGATGCGTAAATTTCCTGTTTTTATCCAGTGTAACTTGCTCTGATCATTGTCCTGATCAGCTGTCAAATCAAAACACCACAAGGTAAACCCTCTTCTATAGTTGTCAATGGTCACGGAAGGGGCCCAGTCTTCTCCTAATCGACCTAATCCTTGATATAAGCTCAAGTATGAGCGCAAGTACAAGTTGTTTTCAAAGTCAGGTTCTAAAGGACGAGTGCAAAAAAACTTTCTCCATTGATACTAACATCCACTTTATTGACATTAAAATGTTGAAAATAAAAAGGATTCTTTGTCGCATCCCCATTGAAAGCGGAATTGCTCACCATACCTACTACTATACGTTTTGGCATTTGACCCTGATACAAAGGATCTGTAATCTTTGAACGTGTCCCAGCAGGAATAGAAAACGTTTTCACTTCTACACGTCTCAAGGGAAATTTAGCAGTACTGGTATTCATCTGTTTCGTTCATCTGATTCAGTTAAAGTTGCAATGGGTTTTCACTTTACGTACCACTAGAATACATTTGTAATATCTTCAAATAACCTAATTTCACCTCCTCCACACATCATGTAAAAGGGTTCACGACTTCTATTAAACCTTAGGCGTACATCTATACCATTAGGTAGAAATCGTTTCTGTTCAAACAGATCCAATTTGGAGACGATCCATCATATTAAAAGTTTTTACTTTCACTGATACGTTCATGGACGATCAGCTAATCCTGAGTTTTTCTCGGCGACATCATCGGCATGAGGATTCAACAATTGTCAAATCGTCCAGGTTGATCCTTGTACCATAAACTGGTAGCACTAATTTGATATTATTAGCGTTTCGTTAGAAAAGGACAGCAAATTTTCGAGATAAGCTCGATAGGGATAGGTATCGGGTTCCAGGAGTGATCACCTTTCCATTTAGATTACAATCGATCTCGGAAAAACAAACTATGCAGCAAATTGTTGACGGGAGTGATTTGACTATCATCGGCTAGATTAGTTCCATCTTGTTTGACGATTTTAGCTTCTATGTACACATAGGTCTGGTTCAAATCCAAATACTCACCGCCTTGTCCCTTGATTTCAAACTCAATAGGAGCAGATTGTGTATTGACACTAGAGATGGGGTAATATTCCACCCATCTTCCTTCTTCTAAGGTTACATTGGTGGGAGGGACATTAAACAACTCTAGTGCTTCACTACTACACTCACAGGAATCGTTTTGCATCATCATCTTGTTAGTCAAAGATATCTTGCTCTCTTCCGACCTGTTTAGATTTACTTGTAGAAGTAGACTGAAAGGGTCGGCTCGTTCGTTTTTCTTTTTTATACTACTGTTCGTATGACTCGTTGTTCCTGTTTCGTTTTTTGCCTGCTAAAACGAGAAGCGACATGAGAGGGGGCACGAGCTAATGTTTTCTTAAGGACCGTCATTAAGTTGCTCACGGCTTCTTTTCCTCGTTGAACAAGAGCATTTTTCAATGAACGTTTTTTTTGTATCACATCCATGCCCGTATTCAAAGCAAATTTAGCTATATGAGGAATGGCTTTCGCCATGGGTAGAGTTTGAGAAAGTCTGACCAAATACCTTTGCCATATGGCATATCCGATGCTCTAGGACTAAATGCTCCTACGAGTGTATTGACGATACACCCCTGCAAGTCTTAATGGATTGATGAACCCACCTCTCTGCGGAGTGA
The DNA here is from genome assembly GCA_030159075.1 of Atrina japonica. Classification (NCBI taxonomy): domain Eukaryota; kingdom Metazoa; phylum Mollusca; class Bivalvia; order Pterioida; family Pinnidae; genus Atrina; species Atrina japonica. The sequence continues at coordinate 18,315 of BROG01001879.1, read as the reverse complement.
TCAGACCATGAGTTGTTCTCGTTAACGATTGAGTCAGTTTAGGGAGAAGAGAAGCCCATACCCTTTCTGACGGGGTACCCCTTTATGAACGAATGAGTGACATAATGGTGTCACTATCAATACAGTCCCTTAGGAATGGATTCAAACGTGGAAACTTGAAGTTTTTATAGATTCAATGATTTGCTTTGGAAGGTAGTTTCATACTAGGATTAGGCATGATGTACCCCATACACCCACTTAACATAACCATCCAGAAGTGACTATTGTCATCTTTCAAAGCCAAATGAACGACACAAGCTATGATGATAGTAAAGGCAAGAATGACTTGAACAAAGAATACAATTTCATTCCGAGGTATGTTTTCTCCGCACCATTTCAAGTAGTACTTGGCGTATGACTCACTCTCTATCGAGTGTTTGCTCGGAGGGCTCATTGTTTCACTCTGATAGACACTCGGCTTACCGAGTCTACTGGTCGATCAAGTTGGATTTGGGGATCCAATGGAATCAAACGTAGAAGGATATCCTTTCCAATGTACCATTCACTTCTTCTATAAACACGATTTTTACCTACACGTCTTTTTCTATGATCGAGAATCATCGTCGACTTCATAAACATCATCTTGTTTTCACAACGGGTTGTAATTCAGATTCGTAAAACGTACCTTCCAATCGTTCTTGGTGATCATCCTGGATGTAATACACATAAGGATAACGATCAGGTACTCGTTTCTCGACCGTGAACAGTTCCGTGGTCCAGTTAGGTAAGTATCCCTTATTAAATGTACGCTTTACTTTACTGATACGTACGCGATCACCTGTATGAAACTTTGGGCAATGGACGGTTTTTAGAAGGGGTACCAAATATAAGGTCTCCCAGACCTCTTACTCACTAGAAGGATTGACTTCCATGGCACGTCTACCGATACTACGATGATACGATTGATTATAATCTTGAACAATCCTGAGGTAGAACGTCAACATAACGGACGTGAACGAGTATGAGTAAAATATCTCCACATGCGAGCTTTTAGGGTCCTTTTGAAAGCGTTCTACAATACTAGCTTTTGTTTCTGTATTGTCTGTCGTAAAGAAATGAATATTCATGAAACGTTTGACGAAATTCACGATTCAAAAACTCTTTTCTTTATCGGATTGTATACGAATAGGACGTCGTCCTTTAAGCTTGTTTTTATACTGCTTGAAACCCTCGTACCATTTCTTTGGCAGATTTATTTTTCAAAGGGATGACCCAAGCATATTTAGATAGAACATCAATGACACATAGAGAAAACGTATACCCATCATTGTGTGTCTTGATGTTGGATACATCCGCTAAATCTGATTGCCATTGTTCATCCATATCGGTCACTCTCGTTTGGTTCCGAGGAAACTTTCTCTTGATAGATTTATGAAGCTTATACGTGTCTTGTTCTTTCAACCATTGTTTGACTTCATTTAGAGAAATGTGATACTTTCGACGTTTCACTTCTCGATAGAGAGGTTGTACACCTGCATAACCACCCCGATTAGAAGGATCATAATAGATGGCATTTTGCGAAGATTTTGAGTTTTGATCCATTCTGGAAAATGAGAACTCTTTTTAGATTTTTTAATGGTAGACCAGGCCGTAGGAGTCAATCTTTGCCAATCCTTTCACCATTTTCTGACTTAGGGTGGATCTCTTTGCAGAATCTTATATGTCAGTAGAAGGAAGAGAAGGCATAGCGTCATAGAACCCTGTGTCATCTTCATCATCATCATTATCCAGAGGTTTAGGGGTACTCATAGCCTTTGGTTTTACAATTGGTTGATTCATCTCTTTGATATAATTAGGATTACGTATCCAATCTCGAGGAACATTCGATTCCACTAATCCTTTTACAAAACTATCAAGTCCCGAGGGTTGATACCCTTTTCTAGGTTGTGTTCGTAAAGCATCAGTCATATTGGTCCCAGGGACGGTCTTTCCTTTGTATTGTATTTGACCGTCCTTTTTCCCATGTTAGTACATCAGAATGTTTCTTGAGATGTTTAAATAACAGAGGGACTTTTGGTTTTAATGGAGCAGTGACACTGGATGGAATAGCGGCTGTCATAAGATCTTGATCATCAGAAGACATTTCAGTTGGATTTAACATCATCTTTGACTTCTTTGACTTTATCTGTTTTCAGAGACCAGCGGTCTACTCTCTTTTACAGGATGACGAGCTTGTGGTAGATACGTACGGTATCGATGAAGTTCTTGACCAAACTTGGCTACCTTAGCTTCAGGAGTCAAATCATCACGATCTACAATCGTATCTAATTCATTACCTTAACGCACCGAAGATGCTACTTCAGGTATATGAGGCAAAGGATTTAAATTTCTTTCTCTCCATTGTTTGAGTTCTTCCATGGTCCTCTCGGGAACTAAGATCATTTTTCGTGTGCTCATGGTTATAGAATAGATTTTAAGACAGGAGAAGCTATGGCTCCTAGTAATGGCGCTGATAAGGGTAAGATAGGTAACACACCACCCTGTTGATTCATTAGAATACGACGTCGTTGAGGGACAGTCAATTGAGGATGAACTATTTTTTGTTAAGACCCGTTTCTTTGAACCCAAGTGCTGTTTCTGGCGTTTTGTTAAAGGAATCACTCCTTTTAAGATGTTATACACCACTTCACAAATTTTCATGATCGTATCATCAGGGGCATACCTTAAGATCATCTTTTTAAACTCAATAGGATACTGCTTTTGTCCTAAGACTTTAATCAAAGCAGCATGAGATTCAAGCCCATGCTTACGTTTTCGTGGTGCCATGATGTCACTACAACTAAGTATTCTATACAAATGACTCAGTACATGATCTGAGGTAGTTTTATAAACCTATATCAACATAGGATGTTGAAGTCGTTTATGATCTTGAAGTTCTTTACTCGTAGTAAAAAGAACCCGACACCATAGACATTTGTAGCTATTCATATATGAAGTAGCCTGTGTCTTAGGCTGACTGGTGATGGTAGAAGCAAACGAAGGTAAACGAGTAGACTTTGGAGTAGATGTAACATGTTTGTTCAGCTGAGATGATACATCTTTAGCAGTTAAAGGTTTTGGTAATAAGGGAAATAACAAAGACTGCTTGGGAGTATTAGTAGGAGTAGACTTCTTAGGTACATTCAGTGACCTGTAGGACTGCTTTAGTCTTAGTAATAGAAGGGTTGTTTCCGTTGTGTAATTTTGATATTAGGTCTACCAGGAAGACGTAGCTAGGTTGTCCAAAGATAGATGTATTTTGCATTTTTCTTTTTTTTCTTTTTAAGCAGAAGTTCCTGCTACAGGGACTGTTGGTTACAGGTGGAGACGGTGTAGGAGTAGCCTAATTCATTGTATTAGCTTCACGAATCTGTTTCAGATTTAGTTTTAGAATCAATGGTGGGTTCTTCTTCTTAGGACTCTTCTTCTTCTTAGGACTCTTCTTCTTAGGACTCTTCTTCTTTTTAGGGCTCTGCTTTCTCTGCTTAGGAAGAGGGGGTTTTTTTTTCTTTTTAGGTGCAGTGTTCTTCTTGAGACGACTAGCCCACTGTAACAGGGATCGAATGATTACCCCACCTAAGAACCCTGCCCCTCCTCGTTTTAAGATAGCAGTTTTCTTAGCTTCTTCATCAGCTTTTGGGTCAACAATGATTTTTAAATGATCAGCATTTCTCTGTATTAACGTTGCTGTAGGTTTAGTCACTGGAATGGTACCAGATAGAAGATTTTTAGCCCCCATACCAAACCATTTCAATAAAGCGTCTCGACCTAATTCTAACAGTTCTTGACGTCTGACGGGATCCTTCTCCAATTGTAATTTTCTTAAAGTAGTCACCAGTTTTACTGGTGGCTTTAGGTAAAGGATTCAGATTCTACGTTAACAGGAATACCAGAAATGACACCCTAGAGAAAATGACTGTCTACTTATAAGGTGTATACAACACTATTCCTCTCGTACACCAAGGATGAAACAGATCTGATCTTAATCTTAGATTATCAGGGGTAGACGATGTGAGATCAATCAAGAGATAACCATGAGGACGATTTGTAGCATCGTGATAAGCATGGTTTAAACCGGGTAGGTCTAATTGACGTGATAAGCTGGTCACTTGAGATTTATCTCTAGGATTCTTAAACAGGACGAGATAATGAGCATTCAGACTTATGGTTTATTGTTTAGCACGATCAAACAAGTTATGAGTGATGTAGATCACACTTTTGTTTCCGATGATGTGCTTTACGTGTGAACCATTCTACGATAGAATCGAGAGCTTTACTGCCCATCATATCATCAAAGACAAGTAGGTGACGACGAGTTAGATCAGAAACTAAGACTTCGTCATCCTCAGGTATATTTTGAACAAAGTGAACTTGATGTTCCCGTTGACGATTTCATAAGCAGGTTGCCATTCACGATAACACCATACAATTTTGTCGGGATGGGAATGAATCCATTGATCCTTCCATTCTATCAACTGTTTTACAAATACAGTTTTCCCTGACTTGGTAGGTCCCGCCACAACCATGGTAAATTCATGCTTTTAATTGTATCGTATCGGGAGATATGGACTGATAGTAAGCCATTTTAATACTAGTCATGAAACTGAGAGATGTAGTATTATATACATGGTCACTTCAGTCATTTATGTATTATATATACATGGTCACTTGAGTAGTGTAATGCATAAAACATCTAAGGTATAAGACAAAAAAACGTTCCGGAGTAGTAGTAGTAGGAGTCATGAAACAATCATACTCCGAATAGACCCTCTGACGTCATTGATTGCGTGCGCGTTCATAGTCTCTATATAAACCAGACATTTGGTGTGACTCGGTATCAGTTCATCATCACCATGGACAGGTTTGGAGATATTCCAAGTGAAACAGATTTTGTTAGAGGAATTCGTCGGTGTTCGTCGCCGAAGAGAAAAGTGACAATAGTGCGGCCTACTCCCCGTCGACCAGCTTTTTTAGACCGTCCGCCGCCACCACCACCTTGCAGCTCTAGGGTACCACCCCTAGACCTCCTGCACCCAGGGCTGTACCATCAGCGCCTCCACTGCCTGAGCTGCAGTATTACCATGGCTCAGGCAGATTTGAGACTTCTGAGGCTGCAGGAGCAGGAAATTAGACGGCTAATCAAGGAAAAAAGAAGCCGAAGTCATTCAGTTGCGGCGTCTGATGGACGGAGAATAGGGTTTTTTAAACCCGAAAAAACAAACGGCCCTTTTCAGGGCCACTTAACTAACAAGAAAAGAAACCTTAACTGAAACCATGCAGTTTTTTTTGTGTTATACTATAGTGGTAAGTCTAGTAGTAGTAAGTAAGTTAATTCTTTTTTACTTTATTGAACAAATTTTATGAGATAGAAATCAATTCTAAAAATAGTAACATTAAACACTAGAGAAAAAGTTCAGTTAGAAGGACAAAATTTCAAAACGACGCAATTCTAAAAATAGTAACATTAAACACTTGAGAATAACTTCAGTTAGAATACTGAGAGCTCATTTGGCAGCCGAAGCTCGAAGAGTCAACATCGTCTCTCTGGGTGAGTGTTTAATTTTTTTATTTTATATACAGTAATGCAAGACATATAAAAACTTGTTGAAACGATGTAAGTGAACAACTTCATACTTTACACTTTTACTACTTGTGTCACTTTGTCACTTGTGTCACGTTGAGACTTCATATAACTAAGAACGTTGCACATGCTGCAAACTTTGAGAACGGTACACACGTTGCAAACTTTGAGAACGACACAAACTCCTTGTGTCACTTTGTCACTTGTGTCACTTTGAGACTTCATAACTTTGAACGTTGCACACGTTGCAAACTTTGAAACATGAGAACGGTTTACACTTGATCACTTTGACAAACTTGGAAACATGAGAACGGTACACACGTTACAAACTTTGAAAACGACACAAACACTTGATCACTTTGACAAACTTGGAAACATGAGAACGGTACACACTTGATCACTTTGACAAACTTTGAGTACGTTACACACTTTCATGTTCTATGGTTCTCACCCCTGCCGTGAGATTAGTCAGTCCATGTAAACTAGATATCCCATGATTCTATACCCATGATGGCTACCCTTCCTATCCTTCCTGTTTCGCTACCCACCCACCCCTCTGCTTGAATGCCTACACACCATATAGAGTCATCACCCCTTTTGTTCCACACCTATAGTCTATACAAAGTAATCTCCCTTTGTGTTTCACCTATACAGACTATACACAGTGATCTCCCTTTAGTCCTACTCATACAGTCTATACAGAGTAATATCCCTTTGTTTCACCTATACAGGCTATACAAAGTGATCTCCCTTTAGTCCTACTCATACAGTCTATACAGAGTAATCTCCCTTTGTTCCACCTATAGATTCTATACAGAGTAATCTCCCTTTGTAAATACTCTACAAGTCTTAGTAAAAGCTTGAGTCGAGCTCGCCCTATCGCTTCCCGCGCATGCGCATGAAACACAACTCTTACCGACGGTGGCGCCACCAACTACTAGTATCACCGACAGTGGCGCCACCAACTACGAGTTTCACAAACCTGGAAAAACCCAAAGTTTCGGTTCTAAAAATAGATCTACTCTCCGCTCAAAACTGGAAAACCCCAAAGTTTCGGTTCTAAAAATAGATCTACTCTCAGCTCAAAACTGGAAAAACCCAACTTCTCTCTCTTCCCGTTGACTTCTCGCGAACTCACGTGACCTTCTCGTGAACTCTCGTGACCCCAACCTCTTGTAACGAAGGCTCCTCATTGGCTCCTTAACCAAAGATGGCCGCCTCCACAACCTTCACTTCATGTCCATAGACACGCCCCCCAAACTCAAACGATTGGCTCCTTTTCCTTATTGCCATGACAACAGACCTCACTTCCGGTATGACGCACTTCCGGTATGACCTCACTTCCGGTATTACGCACTTCCGGTTATGACGTCACAGGCGGCTCTCCGGTGCGCCATTTGAATTGACCAATCAGAAGCTAGCATTCTGATGACGTCATCAGTGGCGGTTAAATTCAAATGGCGCACCGGAGAGCTGCCTATTACTACTGTCATACAAGTCGCCTATATTGGCTCAATCGTAGTTCAAAAAGCTTCAAATGCAAGGAGGCTCAACATAAGGTTGAAGAACTCGCACCACTTGTCGTCTTTGTAACATGGATATATCTTACAAAACTGATAAAATCACGAACGTGTCGTTTGACATGAAGCTGCATCATCGAAACGTAAATTATTTAGAATTATGAATCGAAGCCTAACATTAAAATAAATCGTAGTTTCGCAGGGGCAACGTAGTTTGCAACAATCTATGAACACAAAGTTGTCAATCAATTCGCCGAGGGCCAAGCTATTTCAAAAGCAATAGCTCAATTTCTTGTGACTTATTGACGACCTTTCAGTACGTTTCAGAAAATTGATTAACATTTTAGAGTCAAAATATGATTTTTCTTGTCTAATATATTTCTCCACAAATGTAGTCACTACTTAATTTAACATGATATATCTCATTTAGTTGACATTAAAAGTAACCAAAACAGAATGAACAGGATATGTGAAACAAATACTGCACAGAAATGCAATGATGTCATTATTGCATTTCCAACTTAATTGTTTTATTCCTGTGTATTGTAAAGGTATCGTATCGTCAGGTCCGAATAGCAATACTTATTTTATTGTCATTACAGTGTATCGTTGCAGCCCTAGTATGTATGTAAGTAGAGAGGTAGGTATGTGTTTGTGGACATGTATGTATGAATGTATGTGTGGATGTGTATGTATGTACATGTGGATGTGTGTTAATTTGTGTTGATGTATGAGTCTGTGTATGGATGTAAGTGTGTTAATTTGTGTGTTGATGTATGTGTATATAGATTGCGTGTATGTTTGTAGATAGGCAGGATGTGGGTGTGTATATATGTGTGGATGTGTTTTAATTTGTTTTTTGAAGTATGAGTGTGTGTATGGATTTAAGCGTGTTAACTTGTGTGGTGATGTATGATTGTGGATGTATGTGTGTATGGTAATGTATATATGTTAATGTATGTCTGTGTATATGTATGTATATGTTTATGTATGGATGAAGGTGTATGTTGATGGATGTGTGTATATGTTAATATATATTTGTGTGAGTGTGTGTATGGATATAAGTGTGTAAATTTGTGTGTTGATGTATGTATGGATATGTGTATGTATGTTAGTTGGTAGGCGTAGATGGATGGATGTTTTTGGATGCATGGATGGACGGATGTATATGTATGTAATTGTATGTATGTGGATGTATAGTATATGAATATATGTGTGGATGTAGGTGTGTATGTATGTATTTGTGGATGTAAGTATGTAGATCTGTTTTTTTGTTATTATTTTACGTCCCACTCAAGAATCTTTCACTCATATGAAGTTGATGTTGATGTATGAGTGTGTGTGTGGATGTATATATGTGTTGATGTATGTGTTTTTGTGGATATGTGTGTGGATGCATGTGTGGATGTATATATGTGTTGATGTATGTGTTTTTGTGGATATGTGTGTGGATGTATGAGTGTGTGTGGATGCATGTGTGGATGTATATATGTGTTGATGTATGTGTTTTTGTGGATATGTGTGTGGATGTATGTGTGTATAGATATGTGTGTATGTATGTATGAATGGATAGATGTTTTAGAAAATCAAATTATCTTAATTATCTGTAATAGGACCTACACTTCCAAATATAGCTTAAGATTAAATACATTCTAAAAATTCTAGGCACCTTATTTTATCTAAGATAGTTACATTATATCCGCCTTGTTCTTCTCTTGAGTACAGTCTTCCTTAAAGATTTGCTCTTAAAATATACCTTAACAGGAATCTGCCTAACCATTCCGTAATCCAGTAATCTAACGTTATAGACGAATGTTAGTTTTAATCAGTGTCTGACGAAAGTCTGCATAGTTTAAGCAGTGTGGATGTATATATATGTGTAGTTGTAAGTGTGTATGGATGTGTGTATGTAGGTGTGTATGTATTTGTATGTTTATGTATATTTGTGTTGATGTATGTGTAAATATGTTAATGCATGTGTGAATGTATGAGTGTATGTATGTACACATGTATATTGGTAGACAGGCATGTATGTGTGTGTGGATGTATGGATGAATGTGTGTATATATTGATGTATGTGCGTGTGGATGTATCTATATGTATGTGTATTTATAGATGTATGTGGGTGTATATGTATGGATGTGTATATATGTAATTGTAAGTATTTGTGTGTGTGGACATACATATGGATATGTGAATGTATGTCTATATGTATGTCTGGGATATATGTGTATATGTATTTGTGAATGTATGTTTATATTTATGTTAAGTTGTAAGTGTGTATGGATGTATGGATGTATATGGATGTGGGTGTGTATACGTGTATAGATATGTTTAGATGTATGTGTATATTTATGTGTTATTGTAAGTGTGTATGGATTTGTGAATATAAATGTGTGTGGATGGATGTGTGGATGTAGGTGTGTATATGTGTGTTAATGTTAATGTATATTTGTGTTGATGTGTGTAAATATGTTAATGTGAATATATGAGTGTGTATGTACATATTCATTTTGGTATGCAGGTATGTATGTGTGTGTGGATGTATGGATGGATGTGTGCATATGTTAATGTATGTGTGTGTGTATGAATATATGTGGGTATATATTTATTGATGTAGATGTGTGTGGATGGATGGATGTGCATATGTGTGTATATGTTAATGTATGTGTGTACATACATACGGATATGTGGATGTATGTGCGATTGCATGTATGTGTGGTTGCATGTATGTGTGTATGTATGAATGATTGGATGTGTGTATGTTAATGTATATGTGTACATGTTTGGATATATAGATGTTTGTACATGTGTGTGGATTTATGTGCGTGTGGATGTGCATATGTATGTATTATTTAAGTCGGTAGTTGTGAATGTATATGCGTATATATATATATATATATATATATATATATATATATATATATATATATATATATATATATATATATATATATATATATATATATATTTATATATGTATATATATATATGGATGTGTGTATGTGTATGGATGTGTGTATATGTATGGATGTGTGTATGTACATATCTGTTACTGTATGCGTGTTTGGAGTTATGGATATATGTAGGTGTGGATGTAGGTATATATGTATGTATGTATGTATGTGTGGATGTATGTATGAGTCGGTAGCACACTCTTGATCGTGAGGTTGTGAGTTCGAATCCAGCGGCACCAAGGTTGTTTCCTGTCCTTCGAATTAGACAGTAAAAATTTATATCCCGTGTCGTAGCAGGTGTCGGCATGTTAAAGAACCCTCACTGCTCAATGGCAGTAAGTGCCGACCACAGGCCCAAAATTGAAGCCCTTCACAGGCAATTGTTGACGTCTCCATATGAGTGAAAGATTCTTTAGTGGGACGTTAAACAATAAAACAAATAGACAAAGAAACAAACAAAATGTATGTATGTATAGATGGATGGATGGATGGATGGATGGATGTATGGATGTGCATGTATATGTTAAGATATGTGTGTGGATGTATGTATGCATATATATGTATATGTATATTATGTGTATGTGTATGTGTGTGGATGGATGTATGTGTGGATGTGGGAATGTATATGTGTATTGTATGTATATGTATATATATATGTGTGTGTATACACAAACATATACATTAACACATAACTCACTACCTCACGATCATACATCAACCCTTGAATTAACACACTTGTATCCACAGAAACATACACATATTAACATAATCACATACATTAATACATATACAAGCACATCCACACCTACCTACATCCACATACATACACACTCATATCCACACATACATCCACACATACATATATTGACATATATATAGACTTCACACATCCATCAATAAATACACACATCCATACACACTTACCTTCAAACAAGCATACATATATCCATTCAACACATACATTAACACATATACATGCACATCCACAGAGGCATACATACATATGTGTGTGCGTGTGTGTGTGTGTGTGTGTGTGTGTGTGTGTGTGTGTGTGTGTGTGTGTGTGTGTGTGTGTGTATAATCTAACTTTGAATCCGGAAGTATTTTGACAGTGACTGTAGATTTACCTAAATGGTAATTCATATTTAAATATCATAGGAATCCTCGAATAAAGTTAGGTAATATGTTATGATACTTTACACAAAAAGAGAACGAAAAAGAAACAAACTGATGATATCGATTTCATGCCGCCATATATATATATATATATATATATATATATATATATATATATATATATATATATATATATATAATATACATGAATCAGTATGCTAGACGGTGTTCAACAAATGCTCATTTCATACAGAGGCAAACTAATTGTTGACGTTTTCGTGACAAAGAGATAGCCAATTACGTTTAAATTCGGCATTTGGCAAATGTCGGTCAATATAGTGACTTTGTTCGCAAATTACAACGTTTCAATGACTGAATTGTTAAATAACCAGTTCAATGGTAGTTTCTGAATCATCTATACCAGTCATATATCATTTCTTGATTTTATTTCTGACACGTGTGACATGCTGCCGGAGGACGCTGACTTCCGGATACTTGTCATATCCTGTTTGGGATTCGCAATTGCTCTTCATGTTGAGACCATTTACACATCTAATATGTTGTATTCTAATTGAATTAAGTTTCGATTATCCATTGGGACTTCTTTATGTTTACTTAATTTTTTGTGACCGGTTGACAAGACATGCTTTCTCCTTCAAAACACCTGACCCCATCTCTAGACTACCAGAGATCCGTGTTCGTCCATTGTCCAATGTTCAACATAATTTGAATATTCTTTCCCAAACCTGTCCGTTAATGCTTTTGTATTTGTATCATTATACTCGTCAAATCCAGACAAAGTCGCAGGAAATCTTTGATCAATGTCACTTTAGAACAAGATGATTTACGACAATTCTTTCTGATTCCCCACACGGATAAGTGTAGCAACTTCATTTCTAGCTAGGATCCTTAAACTCCCAAATTTCATTTTATTTCTTGTATATAGAATGTCAATATAATATATCAAATTATTTTATTTGATTCTAAAAGCAATAGACCATTTAGCAGTAACTTGTTTCCGGGAATTTGTATGATTTTGCCAACCGGAAGACTGGTAAAGTCACAGCACCACAGTTACTGCTAAATTGCTCTATTGGGAATTACTGAACTAACTGGTACACTTTTTATTTTCATACATGTTTTATAATTGCATCAGCACTGGATTCAGAATGTAAATGTGTCGACTCAAATCAATATGTAAACTCCAAAGAAATACTTGCAAAACATTTCGATAAGAATGATTATTTCTATGTTGTTGTTGTTTTAAAATGATATGTATTTTATTGAAGCTTCCACATACAGTTTCACAATATACAAATCTCCGTTACCAAACTTGTGAATTTTCAGATTTTGAAAAATATGCGTAATCTCACAATAATGTCCCGAATGGAATACTGAAAATATTTTGCAGTTCGTATAGAATTGGTTAACATTGGTGTCAAAGGGAGGTGGGAGTACGCCTTTTACGCCCTTGAATCCGCCACTGCTAATGTTAGACAACTTTTTTGGAGTCATCTGCATTTAAATTGGCACTTTGTGTTCATAAGATTATTAAAAAGTATTTTTAAAAAGTAATAAAGCTGATAGGATCTAATAAAAATGGGAAAGGACCTAAAAGGGCTCCGAAAAAGGCAAACGCATAGTATTTGAATATTTCTCATAACCCATGATTAATCTTTATTTTGTTAATCCAGTTTCTTATTTTCAGACACAGATAGTTTTAGGTTCGTGTCGAATTGACGGGTATGATACTGCATATTTGTAGAGTAAGAGAGAGAGAGAGAGAGAGAGAGAGAGAGAGAGAGAGAGAGAGAGAGAGAGAGAGAGAGAGAGAGAGAGAGACAGACAGACAGACAGAAAGACAGAGAGACAGACAGAAAGACAGACAGACAGACAGACAGAAAGACAGAGAGACAGACAGACAGACAGACAGAGAAAGACAGACAAACAGAGAGAGAGAGAGAGAGAGAGAGAGAGAGAGAGACAGACAGACAGACTAAAGGGAGATACAAAAAGGGAAGAGAGAGGGAGACACAAAGAAAAACAGAAAAAGAGAAACATAAAAAACGAAAAGAGAAGAAGAGAAGATTGACACATACATAAAGATTGAGGGAAAGATAAAAGAGAATGAGACTGAGGAAAAACAGGAAAGAGAGAAATAGAGAGAAAACGATAAAAAAGACCTGAAGAGACAAGGATACACACTAAGAGATGAAAAGATAAAATAAAGACAGACAGACAAGCAGACGGAAAAGACAGGCATGTTTGTCTACTATATATATATATATATATATATATATATATATATATATATATATATATATGCATATTCTGTTATGGTTCAGAATTAACCTAGAGATGCAAAGATCAAGAACACAGGAAAGTAAATTTATAAATTTTATACAACAAAATAACAAAAAATAATCTAAATGATGGTCCGCAATAACAATTACTCATGAAAACAATGTCCGTTTTGTTCCAAGTTCCTACAGTCCACTGGAACACACGCATAAATTCCAATTAATAGTAATATTAATGCACATTAATTTCGAATAACTTACATTAACGTGTGGTTTGCTCTCCTGCAGCTTGGTATCAGCTTTCCTGAACTTGGTCCCCACTGGTCTGAATAGGGACTGAACGTACACACACACACACACACACACACACACACACACACACACACACACACACACACATATATATATATATATATTCAGAAAACACTAGATCAAAAACAAGGAAATTTGCTATAGCTAAATATTGCAACATTATGACATAAAAAAGTTTAGAAACAAAACAAAAACAGCTGTTATTCCAGAGAAGTGCAGATTTACCGAGTTCAACAAGCACTAATGATAAGTAAATACCCAAAATATATAAAACTGATAATTACAAATCCATTTAGTCGCCGTGCAACACACACACACACACACACACACACACACACACACACACACACACACACACACACACACACACATCGTTTTATATTTCCAGAAAACACTAGATCAAGAACAAGGAAATTTGCTATAGCTGAATATAGCAACATTATGACATAAAGTTCAACAAGCACTAATGATAAATAAATACCCAATATATATATAACAGTGATAATTACAAATCCATTTAGTCGCCGTGCAACACCCCCCCCCCACACACACACATCCTTTTACATTTCCAGAAAACAAGGAAATTTGCTATAGCTGAATATAGCAACGTTATGACATAAAGTTCAACAAGCGCTAATGATAAGTAAATACCCAATATATATATAACAGTGATAATTACAAATCCATTTAGTCGCCGTGCAACACCCACCCACCCACACACACACACACACCCACACACCCACACAACAGTCGAAAATATGTGCTGCCGCGGGTCGACAATGTGTGCAGTGTGAGATTACGCATGTTGTATATACAGGTGCGACAATATATGCCGCAACAACACACACATATACACACTCACTGATAGGCACATGGATTAATTTGTACAAAATGCAAAAAATGAAAAAAAAATCTGACTCAAATTTGGGTCATCTATTTACATGTGGATACGTTACTAATTTTTATTTGCAGTAGATGTGGATATATCTTAAACATTCGCATAATCATCGACGTCTAAGGTTTGAACGAGACTATACGGTCGTTGTTGATCCTCACTGTGTATCATTTTCATAGAAGGGTCTTCTGCGATATCGTACAACGAAGCGTCGTCATATTGGAGGTCGGTGTCATCCTCATTTGCATTTTGATTGAAACCATTAGATGTAATGGTCATATTTGGACCGGTTTGTGCCTGATCTGATGGCGTGGAAAAGCAGACAGCATAGTCTTCCGGTGTATAACTTCTATTGTGTGAGGCTTGTGAGGAAAATGATAGTATGTTATAATGTGGACCAGACTGAATAGAATAATGTCTGTCTTCATCGTCATCATTTTGATTTATGTTTATTTGCTGTATCTCTACTTCTGCTGAAATAGGAGATGAGAAATCAGAATATTTTGGTAAACGTAGATATTTACAACATAAGACATCAAAACATAGGATTCAGTATGTTTTACGAAGTTACTTGTGTCAAGGATAACCGAGTCTTGTTCTTTTAAAAAAGAATTGTTCTATTATTATTGTTCAACGTTATTTCAGTTTCGACAAATTTTTTAACATACATGGTAATGGTCCTCAAAGTGTTTGAGCTAGATGTAATTGGCATATTATGATTACTCCAAGAGTGCCGTCATGGCTCCTCGGTAGAGTGCTCCATTCGCAACCGGAGGGTCGCGAATTCGAGCCTCGGTGGAGGCAGTGAGCTTTTCCTGTCCTTCTGATGTGACAGTAAAAACCGAAGACCCGTGTCACAGTAAGTGTCGCCACGTTATAGATACTTCACTGCACAATGGCCGTAGGTTCCGAGCATAGGCCAAAGTATGATATTTTAATTGTATTAACGTGAGCAAGAGTTTATTTGACATTTTGAATAAAATGTTTATGTTATCGACGACAACTCATATTGCATTAAGTAGTGGTGTCTGTAAGAATCATGCAAAATGAAAAATAAGTGGCACACCTGTAGTCGTCAAAACACTTTAAATGTGTCTAAAATAAAGATTATGATGATCTTACCTCATTTATACAGAAAATATCAATTCAAGAGCTTTGAAAAAAATTACCGGCTAAAAATCATGTCACTGCTTTAATATTTCATCATGAATTTCCCTATAGTTTTCTTTATAAAAATGAAAATTCATATACCTTTTAAGAGAAAATCCGGATACGACAACATTGGACTTCATATTCCAGATAAGATTTGATATTGAAAGAATCGATTTCCATTGTAAAATCAGATGGAAACATTAAAACTGATAAATGTTAGAATTTTAAAAATAAACACAAAAACTTATACTCGGTACTTTACGAGTTACCTCCCCTTACTCCACTCTTTACATAAAGAGTGCTCATATAATGATAATCAGTTTATGTTTTATTTTTATTTTTGAACATCACCGAGATATTAAAGCAATTACTCATGGGAAAATTCTATGTAGCACGAAGTGCTGTACAATGAATTTGTTTCCATGAGCAATTGCTGTTATACCCGATGATGTTCAAAAAATGAAAACAATCCTTATATCTATATACATTAATTACCATTTTCAGTGAAACTTTAGTCCTCCGGATACTAAATTCATTCCAGAATACTGACTTTGCGGAGGATGTTTTCATATTACGTTATTGTCTTTTCTGATCACATCTACCAAATGTAAACAACGATCATCTGTTGCTATCCAAATCGCACACGGTAGGCCTATCAGTCATTTGCACACGGCCCGTTCGGGCAATTCTCTTCTGACACATTAAATCCGCCACTACTAAATGGTCGAATATTAATAATCGCGAACTAAATCTGAGGATAAGTATTCAAAATTGTCCATATCACTAGTTTCTTTCCAAATGATATAAAAAAGAAATTAAACCTTAATTTCATTTAACAACAAGTTTTCGTTTGCATTCTGATATTTTATTAGTGGAATAAACAACAGAAAGTTTTAATGTGACCGAGTTGTTAGATCACCGCGTTTTAATGGAAGCAATACAATATTAAATAAATAGAGCCGGCCTGACTCAGTCGTAGCGCGCTCTACTTTTATTTTGAGTTCAAGAGTTAGATTCCAGCTGCCGGCAGGTTGGTTTCCTGTCCTTCGGATGATACAGTAAAAACAGAGGTCCCATGTCATAGTAGGTGTTGGCACGTTAAAGAACCTTACCCTCACTGCTCAATGGCCGTAAGTACTTATCAGCCATTCATATATTCGTTTCCGTCTAGTTTGACATTATTTTTTAAAAATTCAAATATATACTGATTACTAACATAAGCATCATATGATCCAATCTTTATAGCATTTTTTAAAATGTACCAAACAAGCAATTTTTAAAAAATGGCTAATTTGCTAAATTGAATATTTTTCTGCTGACAAAGTGCCAAGTGATACCTGTTCTCATAAAATGTAGTTGCACTATTTTTGGATTGCATTATATGCCGGGTCTTTTTTTCTCCAGAAGCTTGATGTGGACATTTCAGCTTTTCAAATAAATTGATAAATTGATACCCCTAACCACCTTCCAAACATGAAGTGAATTTAATTAGCTATCAGCTTCACCGAATGCCAGAAGTTTCGGTAGATGCTGCTCCTTGCATCTTTAATTTTTCATTTTTGAAGCCAGAAAAATGATTTTTAACTCCCAGATACATAATCCAAATATATGACCCGGGGTTCAGATTTTTTTCAATTTGACTGACGAACCCTGAGACGACAATCTAGAATTAAATTGGGATATTTTAAAAGTTTGAAACCCTACTTCTCCTTGTGATTCGCTATGTAAATTTTATATAAAACAAAGATGTTAAAGAATTAATACTGCTGGTTGTACTTTAGCTTCCAACCAACACAAGGTACAATTTCGAAAGTTAACTTTACAGACATTCACCGAACATATATTTCTTAATTAATTCATTCGATTACTAATCATTTAAGAGTTATGGAAAATAATGCATACGCGATACCAGCCGTGCGTCTACATGTTGATTAACTTGTGTTGTCCAACTTTAAACAAATTCAAATGGATTAAGACCTAATATTATATAGTAATTTCTAAATCCTCTAAAAGCATGCCATTATATAAATAAAATTTATGCAATGGATAATTGAATTACAGTGCATTTAAGTTGTACTGTGCAAGAGTTCTTTAAACACACGTTAAACAGTAGGCTTAGGCCTCATTCTTGGTTATTATAATTATTTTGAAAGTAATTACATCTTCTATCTTCTATAAAACAAAATACTTTTAACGAAATATATGATATATACACATATATAGTTTACAAAACCACCTATTCTTCACAGAAAGTTCATAAATAGATAATGAAACAGTCTTTAAAATATCCCATTGAACGTAAACTTCCAAAAGGTATATCAAGCAAAGAAGATGAAGCCCAGTGAGTGAATCACCGGCCGACACATTTTCTGTGACGTAACTTTAACCATTGTTTACGTTACGATTTAGAAAAATACGAGAAGACCCCTTTTCCTACAGGCTGACGCACACACACACACACACA
>BROG01001878.1:0-24011 GCA_030159075.1 Atrina japonica | reverse complement strand
CTTCCTATCAACATTACAGAAAATGATTGAAGAGCTTATGGCAATTACAACTAGCATCAAAGAATTGGATGATAAATGACATCCAGAAAATCGTATATGGGCTACGAAATATAAACCTTCACCACAGACCCATCCTCATTTCATTTGTGGTGAAATTGTACATTGATCTCCTAGATGTCCTGATCATAACGAATCATCACTACCAAGAGTAAGCCTTAGGGCAGAACCTGAAGCTGGGAACGAAGTAGGAAATCGGATTCGTCAATTGGACCAATGTTATAAATGTCATAAGTCAGGTCATTGGGCTTATGAATGTCCTGAACAGAATCAAACAGGAGCAAAACGTAAACTCAACTCTATGCCCAAAAAAGGAGGAAAAACTACAAAGAATGTGAAAAAAGAAACATAATAGAAGTGATTGTGTGACGTTAAAATTTGTACTGTTACAGCTTAATGAAAATACGTTCAGTGTCACAATATCAAAGAATCCGAACCAACCGATCTAGGACAAAAGCTTAAGTTAGGTAGAAGCCATTCAGAAAACTCTTCAGAAGATAACAGAAGACCAAGATGAATAAGATTCAGCGTGATCGCCATTATCAGAGAATATTGATGAAACTCTATCAGAGATGGAGGCAACTGAAACAACAGAAGACCTCACAGAAAATCAGGGAGCAACTATACCAGCAGCACCGACAACGTCTAGACCAACTGGCAGATCAGTATGTTCGTACTATAAAATAGATTAGAGATAGCTATCACCAACTGCTGATATCTAGATAGATGATCGACAGAAAGCAGAACGACGCTTGTCTCTGAAAAAAAATGTCACTCAATATTAGTAACATATAAAACGGCCCTTTTCTGAGCCATCCAACTCATTAGAAAAATGTAATCTTAACTGTATTGAGATATGCTACACATACATTTATTAGTACTATATAAAACACCGTTTCTCAGAACCATAAGGTTTCTTTTCGTGACATAAGTGGTCCTGAAAAGGACCATTGTTTTTAATATCAGTCATGATTCATGTCTCGTCAATCTGCTTACATTTACTCTGTTCTTTGACAAACTGCAATACAGAATTGAGAAGCACAATTCGTCTCAAGTTTGCATCCTCTTTCGTTTATGGAAGTTCAAATCAATCTTTTGTAACTTCTCCTTTGTGCCACGAACAATCTGCTTGGTATCATATACCATAGCAGATTCGTTTTCTCTTTCCATACATTGTTTTATCTCTTTGACTGATTTCTCCCAGACCTATATCACTGCTGAATTTCATTGGTGGAATCACGGCCCCAAAGATGCATGGACCAATCATCAAATAAGTCAAATCAAAGTTCATGAGATGGAGTACCTCGCGTGCTCGTTACTGGCCATATAAAAAGACGTGCATGCCTATTTTACCTCACTTCATTTCAGAAGACCAATTGCAACAATGAGTCAGATAATAATTAGCAGTGAACAGTTTTGGGCAATTAAGTTCAAATACATTCTAAAACATCTTAAGACAGTTTTTAGGAGTGGGAATACTACGAGAGGCAGAAGGCCGGGTTACAAAGATAGTGTCGTAAAGCAGATTTCTGGGGAAAATAGACATGTTGTTACCTATAAGACATATGGTTTTAAACACAAAACAAACGGCCCTTTTAAGAGCCATTCATCTTATTAGAAAAGAAACCTTAACTTAGATTGTATGGGGGTGTTTGTGTTATACTGTTACTTTAAAAATTAAAGAATATTAAAGAATAGGCTCAGTTAGGACTCGGTGAGCTCATTTGGAATCTGAAGCTCGAAGAGTCAACATGTCAGAAAAAAACCATCTCTGGGTGACTGTTTGAAATTTAAACATATACAAAAGATGGTAATGTATGTCATTTAGAACAGCAAGTTAAACCCTACAAAATGCTTTTTATTTCATCCAAATATCAGCACAAATAAAAATAAAAAGTTACAGCTTTTTGAATATTTGTAATGTTCGATATTTTTACACATACAGTTTAGTTAAAACATATACATGTACTGATAGACGGCACCGTTTATACAAGTGTAAATGCACAAACAACATTAAATTTAACTTTTGTTCTATGTTAAACAATATAAGTAAAAGGATGCATTTCCGAAATCTATAATCATTCGCGATGATCTTGGCATCAGTCGCAATTCATCCGACAGTGTCTGAAAATAAAAATGGTCGCCAAACAATTCAAAATGACCAACAACAATTACAAATTCATGATTCTTACAAATTCGGTGAAAGGTCCCTCAAATCGGTGTTATTTTCCCCCATACCTTTCTGAGTTATAGTGACATGTGAAAGATGTTTGATCCAAGAAAAAAAAAATAAACAATTGAATGGAGTCTAGGGGTCTAAAAATAGAATTCAAGATGGCCGCCAAGGAACAAACTACATGTAAAATTTTAGATCATTATGAAATTTCATGAGGTGGGATCAGGTGCCATGGAGGAGTAAGCAACAGCTTACTCCTCCATGGCACCTGATCCCACCTCTTGGTTTCCAGAGGTCCCTGTTTGTCCATTTTTACCGGATTTGTAATTATGTTCTGGACATCCTACATTCTACTGATTTATACTTTGGTATCTGAAATTTTTATATTAGATAATAAAATGTTATTGACTTTGCCTCTGTTTTGATGACGTTTTCTGTAACTGAGCTGTTTGCGTCCAAAGCTGGCCTTCAACAAAACAAACAAAAAAAGGCATAAGGCAAATGAATGAAATGATAGTAATTTGAACAAAAATTCGTCGTGTAACCGTAACCGGCCACGCAACCTAGCCAGTCACACTTACAGCATTTGGGATCCATCTGTTGCCGGACTATAAGTGTAACGCACCTTGACAGAACAATTCAGTTTCAGTATAATATTTTATTGAATTAATGACAACTTAATAACCAGAATGAAGATGACCGCATACCAAGACACTGACTCTATCCGCATCTTATGACATGTTTTGTTTGTGTATACTTGGTCTGAAATGAAAAATCAATCTTCTGCAGGTCAATTAGGCCTGGGCTTCTATTTCTCAAACAAGTACATAATTATTCGTTATATTCAGATCAATTGCCAATTTCTTTTAAATGGGTGCTAAGGCTGTCATCCAAATGGGTTCCAACAGTGGCAGTATGAGAAGATGAAGAAGCTACTGGAAATCCTGTGACTTTTATTATCACAGCAACTATCAGCAAACAGTTTGTGTAGCTATACGGTATGTGAGAAATGATTACTAAAAACAAGCAATGTGCATGCAAAGTATCTTCTTCTCCCGTTTATGTGCAAACCACTGTTAGGCACTAATCGTCACCTATTTGGGTTACAGTTGATAAAAAAAATATATATACAAAATCTGATCTCTAACCTGAATTAAATATGAAATATACAAAATATAAGTTACAATCAACCACCCAAATAGGGTTGTCACTACCAATAACCCAGGTGGGTGCAAGAATACAGTACCATGCTGATTTATATGTGAAATCTGAATAAATATGTAGGTTCTATGAAATAGTATAAACATATGCCAAAGTTATTATGCTCAAGACGATCGTTTCTGTCAATTAGACTTCGTCAGTTGAACGCCAATTTTAAATAGATTTTCTAAAGAGAAAGTGGTATCAGGCAAGGCCAAATAATAAATCTAAACGTATAATCAAACACCATTTAAGAGTAACTACTGTAAAAGATGGCTATCCTAGCTTTAGAAGAATTTAGAAATTAAAATGTGCTATCAGTGCCAAATATTACTTTAGTATAAGATTATCAGCAGGTACCAAAATACCAGGTACTAGGTTTATGTACACCCTCGGGGACTCAAACGACCTAGGGGTTATAAACATTATACCAAAGTTATAATGCCCAAGACAATCGTTTCTGTCAATTAGACTTCATCAGTTGAACGCCAATTTTAAATAGATTTTCTAAAGAGAAAGTGGTATCAGGCAAGGCCAAATAATAAATCTAAACGTATAATCAAAAACCATTTAAGAGTAACCACTGTAAAAGATAGCTATCCTAGCTTTAGAAGAATTTAGAAATTAAAATGTGCTATCAGTGCCAAATATTACTTTAGTATAAGATTATCAGCAGGTACCAAAATACCAGGTACTAGGTTTATGTACACCCTCGGGGACTCAAACGACCTAGTGGTTATAAATATTATAAACATTATACCAAAATTACTGATGAATAAATACTTCAAATTCAATTTATCCTGAATAAATCAATAATCCTGGGAAGATCAACCAATTCTTTATACCCAACATCAGCTTACCACCTAAGATGTTCTGAAATTTGGGGTACGCTGAAAATGTGTGTCACCTCAAGGACAAGTCGAAAACCCAACTTAATTCCCAATAATCAACCAATCAGAATGCGCTAAATTTGTAAAGCCCGAATCAAGTAACAGCAGCTCACGGTGATTTGGCAGTAAAACGAAAGTAGGTTAACATTCCCACCAGTTTTTTTAAAGTAGGGGTTTTTGTACCCCTTTATCAGCAAAAATGAGGGTACAACCACACAAAACAGGGGTACACTTTAATAAACTTAAAAAAAAAAAGCAAAATAACAGCATTACAGTCTTTATTTATTATAGTTTGCAATGACAGTTTTTATTTCAGTCAACAGGGCAACTTTTAGTTTATTAAAAAAAATTCACATGCTTTCTGAATGATTACTTTCTCATAAAAACAAGTCAGTTTTGACTGGAAGGTAATATGCATGTTTTCCACATTACTAACAGATCCGAGGCATTGATATGCTTATTTTGAAGGGAAATCCTCTCTCACACGGAACAGATGTCATTGGAACTGATGCTTATTTGCAAAAATTTTGGAAAAATATCATTGTAATCTGTTTTAGAGAAAAGGCCTCCAAGTCCAGTTCTTTTCACATTCATAAGGAATTTGAGTTGGTCATAAATGTTTCTTGTTTGCTGGATATCAATGATAGGGTCAGGGTTAGAACCATAGTGAATCAAAATTCTCTCAAGAGAATCCTTTCCACAATCAAGAATATCCTTGTTTTGGGATTCAGCATTTTGTTAAGATCGTATTGAATGCTGATGTCAACCTCAGGAAACCTGTTGTTTAATTCTAGAACAATGTTTTCAACAAACTCTACTTTCAAACTGTCAAAAATTACTCTGTCTCTTGAACTATATGTTACTGGGTTACCATGATACTTACTGGCTTTTTGTAATTGTTTATTCAAATTGATCACAGTTTGTGAGTTATGGTCCCTGTAAGATTCTATGATGTACCTACTGGACTTGATCGTATACTGAAGTTGATATAAAAACATGCTGGAGTTTCTAATAGACAATATATTTGTAATGTTCGGAGACGTGGTCTTTCAACAAACTGCGGCATTCCTATGGGAACCAATTGTGCTCCTTTATTGGCCGACCTGTTCCTTTATTCATACGGAGCAGACTTCATTCAGAAACTGCTGAATCAAAAGAAGAAAAAGTTAGCGGTGTCTTTAATTTGACATTTAGATATATCGACGACGTTTTGTCAATTAATAATGACAATTTTCATACATATGTCAATGCGATATATCCCAGCGATAAAAGATACAACAGAATCAAACACACACGCCTTTATACTTAGACATTTTACTTAATATAAACACAGACGGGAAATTAGCAACTAAGCTATACGACAAACGCGACGATTTCGGCTTTCCCATCGTAAATTTTCCACATTTATGTAGTAATATCCCTCAGTCACCCGCATATGGAGTTTTATATTTCACAAATGATCCGATATGCCAGGGCGTGTACAACATATGAAGATTTCATATACAGAGGTAAACTACTCACTGACAAATTATTGACACAGGGATATCGAAAACCGCGTTTAATTTCAACGTTCCGCAAAGTTTACGGTCAGTATAATAGTCTTGTTTGCGACTACTCTGTTTCACTAAGTGAAATGTTGAGTTGCCTTTTCGTTGGCGGTTATTGAGACATCTGTACCAATTGTGACGAGGATACACTCCTCACGTGTTTCATTGGACTTGACTGTGGACTCATGGCAGGTGTGACCGGTCGAAAGGGGATGCTTACTCCTCCATGGCACCTGATCCCACCTCTTGGTTTCCAGAGGTCCGCGTTTGTCCATTTTTACCGGATTTGTGTCTATGTCCTGGACATTCTATTGATTTATACTTTGGTATCTGAAATGTTTATATTTGTGATTTGATCAATGTTAATAACATCCTATGGAATATCTTTGATATTTTACAAAGAATATCCAATACATCTTTCAAAAAGTATAGAGTTGAAATAAACTTGTAAGTTGTCATTTCTTTAAGAATACAATTGGCTTTTTGTGTACGCTCACTGCGAAGGTTACCAGCTATCTCATGTTCAAAGTCCAAAACAAGACAAGACCAACTATCATCATAGCAAGCAATTACAGCATCCTGTAATGATAACCACCTTACTTGAGTAGGTTTTTTTCTTTCATAAGCTTTTTCAGTTCTTTTATCGTATTATATCTTGGAGCAGAATATTCATAAAACTTACACACAGTGATCAAAATCTCTTTAGGTTTTGTTAGATTTGTTTGTTTGTTTATTATTGTTTAACGTCCCACTCAAGAATATTTCACTCATATGGAGACGTCACCAAATGCCGGTGAAGGGCTTCAAATTTTGGCCTTTGCTCGGCACTTACGGCCATTGAGCAGTGAGGTTCTTTAACGTGCCGACACCTACTGTGACACGAGCCCTCCAGTTTTTACTGTCTCATCCGAAAGACAGGAAACCAATCCAGAGTCGAGCGCGCTACCGACTGAGCCAGGCCGGCTCGGATTTGTTAGATATGGCACACGTTTCGTTTTGCCCAGTAGGAAACAAGTGCAAGTTTATGTGCTGTACACCAAGTGTGCACTGTCTTTTCATTAGCTTGTTGGAATTTTACACCGACACCAGCGATCCTCCCAGTTATTTCTGAGGCACCGTCAGTGCCAAATCCAGATACTTTCTGGACTAAAATTCCATTACTTGTAAGCCAGTTTACTATTGCTGCATACATCGTGTCTGGTTTCCCATCAGAAACCTCAACATTTGCACAGAATTCTATCTGAATAGCATTATTATATAATATTTTACAGAACAGCACAAGTTTTTTATTGGTTGCAATATCAAGAGACTCGTCTGCCATTATTCCGACATATGGGCTATATCTGATTCTTATAATGGCCATTTCCTTTAACACTTCTGCTATACATTTTTGCATATCTGATGATTTGTAAGAATTCCTTTTCTGTCACTGAAGACAGATGCTCCATTTGATAGCTACAATGTAAAAAAGCAGCATTTTTTATTTACCTCATATAACTGTCAATCAACATTGAAATGTAAATGAATACAGACTGAAGTACATACTGAAGTTATTCCATAAAGTCTCTCTCTCTCTCTTCCAGTTTGCTAGTTTGGAATTTAAATACTTAATTATTCAATATGATATTTTGTAAACCATTTACCATATATTGCAGTTTATATTATTTAAAGCCTAATCCAATTATTTGGTGTAAATCAATTCTGTAATAAAAATAATCAGAACATATTTGTTTACATACTTGAAGATCAATCAGACTAAGGAATTTTTTGTTTGCCATCCATAATGCATCTGTGCCTCTAACGCGGGCATCATTTTCTGTTTCACACATTTTTTGGCTGCAGCCATGTTGACATTTATTTTGTTTTGACCGAATATGATCCGTTGTACTTTCATTTCTCAGTAAGGCAAATCTCTGGTAATTATTACACCCGGTCACAAAACTTCAATTTTAAACTTGACTTGATGCTACGGTAACTTTCACAATCGATGCAGTACATAAAACCGCTGTTTTGATCTGAAACGATTGTAACTATCAGAATCACCTTATATGCAGTCAAACCATTAATTAATGAATAATAACCAAGTTTTGTACATCATCGTCAAACAATGCAAGTTGGTACCAATAAGAAAAAATATTCCACACTCAATTCACACGAAATTATATGTAACTACTACATACATGTAGCAATCAAAAGGGCAAAACAAGAAATTATATTTTAAGTGAGAAGATTAAGCTGTTCCAACTATAGTTTTCTTAAATATCAGACACCAGAATTCCTAAAATATATATTATTCGATATTTGTAATGGTACCAATACATTTTCATTAAATTTGTAACTCTTTCACCCCTAAGACACATTTAACCGGTCGATGTCATTGATTAACAACAAATTCATTGTTTATCAGAGATTGCTGAGTTAATGGATAAAATGAGACCTATGGTCCAGCATCCTCTATAGCCTGTCCTCATCAATGAGCACTTATTCTTCCAGATCGTAAAACTGGCAATCAGTTCTGAGCTCATATAGAGACTTAATGTCTCGTGGAAGAACTTCTTCGTTATAACTTTGACAGTCACGAAGATAATTCAAGATTATCTTAAAATAAGTTGCATCTCTATCTAGGAGATACCAACTTCCAACCTTCTGAACAAGGCTATCCTCATTTGTCAAATAACATAAAACTGAGGGCTTCCTCTTTAGTGTGCATCTACTTGTGTAGAATGGGGTGCCACCAACATCGAGTTTTACTCGGGTGTTGGTCTGCTCCTGAAGCAAGTTCAGTTTATCCCTGACCCTGGAATGAATGACCTGGTCAACAGTAGGCTCATTGGGGGTACTAACTGGCGAGGAGGCTCGGCTGATTGTCCTAGGACTACCGGTACTCCCTGGTGAAGGGGACCTACTTTCGTCTCTCGGTGATGTAGATTGGGCGGGGCTGGGCTGGTCTTCCTGCTAGGTGTCTGTTCCCTGGTAGGTTGGTCACCAGCGACATAGGTGTGGGAAGTGGCAGCACCTGTCTGGGTGAGTGTTTCCATTTCCCTTGACCTTGCCTCTTTAGTCGGAACATATCGCTTACCCCGATCATTAGAAGAGTAGCGACGTTTCTTTGGTAGTCTAGACCGAAATGCCCCAGTTAGGTCAAACAACAATTTTATCATAGTGGGAACAGTATTTTCTCTAAACAATCTCATCAGTTCTTCTGCCTCAATACTACTCTGAGAAATCAACTGTCCTCCCCTATATAAGACATAAAACAAACCATTTCCTCCTGAGGAGGTTTACATCCATGACTATTGATACGCCTCCCAAACAATTTCCTACAACCCATACACTTCCACTGGAAATTAGAATGCACATCCATGACATGTCGGGTGATCCCCCATAGGCCCTCTTGTTCACAATCAGTGCAGACAAGACAGATTTCGAAATTGATTTGGGAATGAATATTATAAACATAATACCAAGTTATAATGCTCAAGACGATCGTTTCTGTCAATTAGACTTCATCAGTTGAGCATCAATTTTAAATAGATTTTCTACAAAGAAAGTGGTATCAGGCAAGGCCAAATAATAAATCTAAACGTATTATCAAAATCCGTGTGAGAGTAACCACAGTAAAAGATGGCTATCTTAGCTTTAGAAGAATTTATAAATTTAATTGTGCTGTCCAAAATAAATGAATAATCCTGGTAAGATCAACTTATGCTTTACACCCAAGATCAGCTTACCATCTCAGATGTTCTGAAATTTTGGGAACGGTGAAAACGCGTGTCACCTCAAGGACAAATCGAAAACCCAAGTTGAATTCTCGCGTAACTTTACTTAGCGTATATAATTCTGAAGTCGTGAACTAGGTCACCGGCCCCGGACTCGGCACATGCGAATTTTGTATCAATAATTCAAATTAACTTGGGACCGAAATACATCAAACAGAAAAAAAGAAGTTAAGAAAAAAGGAAATCATCAGACGAAAAAGATACTAAATAAATAATGCCCTGACTTACAAGTTTTGATGTTGGATTTAATTTGATTGTATGATTTCTCTCTTCACTTCTTTCTCTCTCCTCTTGTTTTGATCGTAATGTATTTAATTATTTTTCTTTCAACTCACCTGTCCTTTCGTTGTATCTCAACATCATATTATCATGATTTTCTCTGACTGTTTTAATATCTTACCTTTTTCGTCTTCAGATTTTCCAGTCAGCCAGTCAATAGTTTAATTATGTGACCACATTATCAATGCCTCCTATGCCCTAACAGTAGCATGAGGTATAATGCGCACCAAAAACTCCAAAGTAGCAAATTCCCCGTCACTTATCTTTATTGATTTTGGAACAGTTGCTGATTTATCTTTGATGGGCTATGATGCATTTGGCATATTTTCCTCCAGGGGATGTTGCATCTCGGCCTGTCTTTCAATTATTAAAAGTCAAGCAATCATAATCATCTCTAGACACTGGATAGTCAAATCATTTGTAGGTTTTAGGTTTTCTTATTATCATTATGAATAATGTTCTCACCATCCAACAAACCCGAGGCACCCTTGCATCAGTTTTCAAATGAGTTTCATCTGGAAAAGGTATGGATTCAAATACAAAATGTTACTTTTACTCTCCAACACTCTCCAGTAGGGACCAGTTATTACTTTATCAATGATACCTAATGCACGTAAACCAGCTTGATACACTGGATTCGATATATCCTCAAAAACTACCTTAAAAGATTATTTGGTGAAGGCCAATTTGAAATAGGAATATTACATCTATTCTTTCTGTATGATACGATTTTTAATTTTTTACCTTTACCTTGTAAAAAAGATTCAACATATTAGGCCACACCTGTCTCATCACTCCCAGTAGGAAGCATTGCCTTTGCGAACAAGACTAGCGGTTGCAAATTCGTTTGTGTCAAAATATAAAACATCTCAGATATTTAGGATGTCCAGGACACATGTCAAAAGAAACATTTAAATCTTTTGATAACGATAGATCGTTTGAATAAATTTTCAATACTTTGTCAGCTTCAGTAGCCATATTTGGCAACAAATGCATTTTGCAAAAGAAATTAAACATTTCAGAAATAGACACTTTCAAAGGTTCGTCAAATAAATCCCAGTTGTCTATCACACTGGGTAGAAATCCTTCTCCGAGGACTCAGTTGTTTATCAAAAGATGGACTAACAAATCCTTTATCAATCATTGTTGTTTTTACAGATGCAATAAGTTTATATACGATGGAAATTTTATCACTTTCACCCCCCCCCCCTCTCGAAGTAAAGCCTCACTTAGGTCCTCTACAATATTTGTAAATGCCTTCATAACAGCAACAGTGTCACCTCCTGCTAACTTCTTTAAACCTAAGCTTAGAGTTTTTCCATTAATTAGCGTGATTTGAAAATTCTGATAATGTCTATGATTTTTAGAAATCCGGTTCCCATGGAGACGATTTCCCTTTAAGCCACCAATGTCCCCTCTAACATTGCTTCAGCAGCCTGCATGTGAGCCAGTCACCGTGCTTCTAAAGGAAATCTTGATTTCATAGCATTACTTGGTAGGCGCCATACTGACTTATTTGTAAATTTCTTGTTTCCTGTTTGTATCACACCTTATTCATGCTAACATTTAGTGCTAAAAGCTCCATAATAGTCTCTCGTTTTTCATCACAGTACTTCTCAGACGTTACGATTTCGTCATCATTTAAAAACCATCATCACATAAATCAATAAATTGATTTAATTAATCTTTTTCATTAAGAATGTCACATTTTTCCTCTAGAACTTGAATTTCTTTATTTAATATTTGATTTTTACCTTCCTTTTTAGTGTTGTTTTGCTTAAGATATGGTATCTTGTATAGTAGTGTTCTTAATTTATCATTTAAATCTTTGAAATTGATTTTTTGTTTGTTTACATTTTATGTTTTATCTGTAAACGCGCTACCACTAGACCTAGTCTAGTTGTATGCTATGGAAATCCATGATACTACAGTACTGAGGTAAAGGGACATTTCCCATTTTGGAACGGGGTCAGTCTTACGCTAATTAACAACTTTGTTATTGCCACATTGGCGCAGTAATGTACTCGAATATTAAAGATATATAAGGAACAAATCATCGCTGAACACTTTTGTAGCATTACTTTTCTGTTGCTGATTTTCGTTTTGGTTCAGTTATACTTTTAATGAAATTTAACAATGATGTGATAAAGAACCTCTTCCTCTGACACCTCATTGATAACTTGCAACCATTGGAAGCGACTGATAGATAGATAAAACGACGAACAGGAAGAAATATAGATAGGTAGGGACTATTGAATATACAAGGCTTACATGGTTGATGTAATTTATAACAAAGGTAGGGACTACTTTTCTATATACAGGACTTGATCCGATAAATAAGTAGATAGATAGACAGGTAGATGGAGCGGAGGGGCCGAGTGATTACAGCATCACGATTTGGTCGGCGCAGGTTCGCGTCCCGCTGAATTCCCGCTGAAAGTTTGCCAGTTTACTTGCGGAAGGCCCTTGGTCTCTTCCTGGGAACATTGTAACCGTGTTCTCTCCTCCACCATTTAAAACTTGACGCCACAATGTAACTAAAACATTTTTCAGTGTGATGCAAAACACCATTAAAAATCAACGCGTTTTCCTATACAAACTATGTAAACTTGTCAGTTTAGTAGCTCCGGTAATTAGCCTAATATACCGTCTACTTCAATATTGAGTTGTTCCATCCCCCCTCCCCATATTTGACCAGTATCTGTGACCATTGACCTATCGCTAAATGCCCGACACGGCACCTTTTTAGCAAATTTTTCCATTATGACGTCACAATCAAATGGCCCGTCAAACACTTGTGTGATAGCAGATGGACAGCCATGTGTCAGACACTTGGCGCTAGGCCAATTGCTTGATATACTTAATCCTTAATTTTATGAAGATTTACTTGGATAATTTAAAAGTCATTCTAAAAAAGTGTTGGATAAGGCACAAGGTTAATTTTGTGTTAGTGAAAAGGCGACTTTTAGTTGTGGATGGGTTAAAATCAATGAGCAATCGTTTAGACCAATTTTATTTTAATTTTTTTATAAGTCAGAATTATGTGTTATAATAGCTGTTATATGGTTATCAACAATTATACTTATAAAAAGTGATAATATTGGCGAATAATTTTATAATAAGAGTTTATACCAATGATAATATTAATGCCGTTTATATATATATATATATATTTAAAAATACTGGACCTAGTGTGGAACCTTGGGGGACACCGATTAAATGTTGTCCATGATGAATTTAAGACAACTCATTGATTTCTATCAGATAATTATTTTTTATTTTTTCAACAAATATTGCAATTTACTATTAATGCCAACAATTATTGAAGATATTTTAAATAAGTGAAAGGGGGGGGGGGGTTTAGTGCGTCAGCAGCTGTATTTAAAACATAGGTTAATCAGATCAGGGACCGTTGCTTTATAAGTAATAATATAGAACATTTTCAATTTTCCTTATTATTTTGGAAAATTGGTTAGTTGCAGTAGGAAGTGTTGACGCCGAGAAAAAGTATTGAAGGCGGAAGTCGGTAACGCGCTCGACTCTTGGTCGAGAGTTCGAGGCCAGCAGGTTGGTTTCCTGTCTCTCGGATGATATAATAAAAAACCGAGGTCCTGTGTCACAGTAGGTGTCGGCACGTTAAAGAACTCTCCCTGCTCAATGGCCGTATTTGCCTAGCATAGGCCAAAATTTGAAACCCTTCACCGGCATTTGGTGACGTCTCCATATGAGTGAAATATACTTGAGAGGGACGTTAAACAACAACAAACAAACATATACAGTATTACCTACAATGATCGGTATTATGTTATGCAAAGTTGTCAGACGAGTCTGTAACGTTTTCCACCTTTTTTGGGGGGGTGTCATCGTAATCTTATCTAGCCTTACGAACACAGTTAATACATTAAATCATTTGTTTCTTGTCGTCCTGTAAATTCTATCACTGTGTCCAGTCGTCGGGTTTTACCTTATTTTGTTCGTTGGTGTAGTCGCCTTCTTTTTGTATCATAAGTCTTCCATTGCCACTTATGACAATAACTTTGAATTGGTGACTTAAAATGTATATGCAAAATGTGGAACTCAGACTGAAGACAATCCCCACATATATTGTGCGTATACAGTTTGGAGACCGTTGTTTGAAAACGGGATTAATATCAATCAATTATGAACTAAATTATTAATTATACCAGTTCTGAATACATGAAGCATAGAAATAAGGTTTTCATTGTAGACATGTTTTGTAACACCTAGTAGACTCTTATGACATAATAAATAAATAAATAATCTAACAAGAGGACTGATGGGCCTTGACGTTCATCGGAGCAAAACTTAATTAGCTCCTATACCGACCATAAGCATTGAACTGACAATAACTGCACTTTTGACTTTGTAGATCTTTGCCTGCCGAACATTTTTGCTTAATGCACGTTCTCTCAACCAATTATACTTTTCGAGACATGGGCAAAAAAATTTCGTCAAGTTTAGTTAAAATGAGTCCACTGGTTCTTGAGAGGAAGGCGAAAATGTTTAAAATTTGATAAAAAACTTATATTTTCTGTTTACTGTCTGACCTTGACCTTTGATCCTATGACCTTAAATTTTAACAAATTGATCCTTTTATAAATCCTGACAACTTTCTCATATAACTTTGTATACAAAAAGTCCACCAGTTTTGAATAAATAAGCCATTTGCATACAATTGTACCCAATGTTATTAAAGCGCCCCTTAGTGAACCATATTTATTGACAGATTTCATATTTGTTTGCAAACTTTGTAGATATTGACTACAATCATGCATACAAAATTTGAACATCATCTGATCATTGGTTCATGAGAACATTTTTACAGATATACAAAGTTTTGGTCCTTGTAGGGCCCCTATGTGTATTAGCCTGTTTTCATTCACAAACTATATAAAAGTCTCAGATACCAAAGTATAAATCAATAGGATGTCCAGGACATAGATACAAATCCGGTAAAATGGACAAACACGGACCTCTGGAAACCAAGAGGTGGGATCAGGTGCCATGGAGGAGTAAGCATTCCCTGTCGACCGGTCACACCCGCCGTGAGTCCACATATGCGGCTTCATATTGGGATGTTATATGCCAAGTTTGGTTAAAATTGGACCACTGGATTATAGGATAAAACAGCCTAAACATGAAAAATCCACTTAGAAAGGAGCGACTGACAATTTCGGCCCTACTGACTATTTTGTAGATCTTTGCGTGCTTAACATTTTCGCGTCTTTCAGTTTCTCTATAAATTGTACTTTTCAAGAAAATATAACAAAATTGTCCGAATCATGAGAAATCCACTAAAAAGGAGAAATAACTCCTATAAGGGGCGACCTGGCAATTTCGACCCAGTTGGCTTTTCGTAGATGTTTGCATGCTGAACATTTTTACTTCTATCACTTTCTCTCTATCTGTCATGCAATACGTCAAGATAATGTAAAAACAAAACTGCCCAAAACATGAAAATTCCACATAAAAGGGAAAATAACTCTCATACGGGGCGACCTGATAATTTCGGCTTTTTGTAGATCTTTGCATTTTTGCTTCTTTCACTTTTAGATTATCTATAATTCTTTTCAAGGTAATGTCAAAAAATATCCAGAAACAAAAGAAATCCGCAAAAAGGAGAAATAATTCACATAAGGGTCGACCCGCAGGCGGGTTTGTCAGACTTCACACTATATATTTAACAATATACTACTTATCCAGTATCAGTCTCTGCAAGTGCTCACATCTTGATGTCCTATTTAATTGGTTTGGATATATTGCAGGAAAGTCGACCTTTAAAAGGAATCATAACCTCCTCAACTGACACTTGTCTTTTAGGACTGTATCATTCGTAAAGTCCTTCAACAATGCTATGACTTTGTACAGGAGTTGCTTCACAATTTGAAAAGTATATGTATCTCATAAACGATCCGATCTTGTCTTTCTAAAGTACGGTGTTTCAACGGTTATATAAAAAATTTCAGATGCCAAAGTATAAAACAATAGAATGTCCAGGACATAGATACAAATCCGGTAAAAGTGGACAAACACGGACCTCTGGAAACCAAGAGGTGGGATCAGGTGCCATGGAGGAGTAAGCATCCCCTGTCGACCGGTCACACCCGCCGTGAGTCCACAGCCAAGTCCAATGAAACACGTGAGGAGTGTATCCTCGTCACAATTGGTACAGACGTCTCAACAACCCCCAACGAAAAGGCAACTCAACATTTCACTTAGTGAAACAGAGTAGTCGCAAACAAGACTATTATACCGACCGTAAAATTTGCGGACTGTTGTCCAGTGAGATTTAATAACACTTTGCTTACGTGTTAATAATAAGGACTTTGTTTGCATGTGGAAAAGTGGAGGCAGCCCACCCTACCACCCCACCCCCGTTTTCCAGGTCTCTGCTGTTATAGCAATTTTTTATGTACTGGAGATTAACTGTCGAAGCTCACACCGTGATCACAGTGTATGAGTGGCTGTCCATGTGTTCACTGCTTGAAAAAACATATTCAATTAATAAAATGCACTTTTTGAATAGCACACAAACACCTGATCAATAAACAAAATGCTGCATTTCTGATTAATTATCTGCTCAATATTTCAATAATTTTATATAATTATATTCAAATCAAACATTTGCTATCGCTTTTTGTCAGTCGTCGTGCATCGTTCGTTAACGTTTCACATTTTCGACTTCTCAAGAACCACATGTTTGATTGGTTTCAAACTTAATGCACATGTTCTGCATGAGGTCCCACACAAGTGTTATTACTTTTCGGGGCCTTGCGAAATCCAAGATGGCCACCATGGCCTCCGATTGGCTGAGACATTTTTAACTTTCTCTCAAGAACGACTGAATGAATCATGTTTAAACTTGGTATTGATGTTCAATATAAGGTCCGACACAAATGTTATTTTTCGAGGTCAGGCGAAATCCAAGATGGCCTCCAATTGTCTAAGGCATTTTGAACTTCTTCCGAAGAATGACTGAATGGATAATGTTAAAACCTGGTAGAGGTGTTCTACACAAGGACCCACACAAGTGTTGTTACTTTCCGGGACAAGAGAAATCCAAGATGGCTGTCACTGCCTCTGATTGGTTGGGATAGTTTTAACTTCTCAAGAACGGCTGGAAGGATGAAGTCCAAACTTGGTACAAATGTTCCTTATGAGGTCCTGCACAAGTGTTGTTACTTTTAGAGTGGATTTGAAAATCAAGATGACGACCCTGATTTCTGATTGGTTGAGACATTTTGAATCTCTACTTACTAATGGGAAGACAGATAAAGTCCAAACTTAATTGGGGTACTGCAAATGTTCCCCACAATGTCATGCATAAGTGTTGTTACTTTTTGAGTGTATTTCCAAAATTATTAATGCTAGAAAAAAGCTTTACTTTAATGTGAGCGGCTTGCATAAAATCTACCAATATTTTATTTTGGTGAAAATTGTCAGGTCGCCCATACGTGAATTATTTCCCCTTTTTAGTGGATTTCTCATGTTTTGGTCAGTTTTGTTCTGTTATCTTAAAAAGTATATTAGACAAAGTAAAAGTGAAAGAAGCAAAATGTTCAGCATGCAAAGATCTACAAAAAGGTCAATAGGGAAGAAATTGTCAGGTCGCCCCTTATGGGAGTTATTTACCCTTTTAGTTGGATTTTTCATGTTTTGGGCTGTTTTTGACATTATCTTGAAATGTATGATATATATACAGAAAGTGAAAGAAGTAAAAATGTTCAGCACGCAGAGATCTACAAAAAAATTAACAGGGCCGAAATTGCCCGGTCGACCGTTGTGGGAGATATTTCCCCTTTTAAGAGGTTTTAGACAGTTTTGTCCTATCATCTTGAGAAGTATAATAGATAGAGAGAAAAACAAAGAAGCAAAAATGGTATACTTCCTCCGAGTAGAAGTGACCTTAGCCATGATTTCCATAACCCACACAACTGTCAAATGCCAAGGTGTAGAGTCGACATATTTAAAAGGTCATTTATCCCCTCCTCTATAAACCTATGGAACAGACTTGATAAAAATATTACATCAACCTCCGAATTCAATGTGCCTAGCATTAGCAGACGTGAGACTGAATTTGCGTCAGTCCATAGCGCTGCACATGACAAAATTTGTGGCACTTCACTTACAGCTTGTAACATCGATAAAACAAACAAACACACACAATGACAGACAAACACACGACCACCACACACTGACAAACACACACGACCCCCAACCCCTCCTACACCCCCCCCACACACACACACGCTCGCGCGTAGGACGGTACATAAAAACAGCCGTTTGACGTATTACATACACTGAGGTTATCAAGTAATATAAAATTGAGACATAGGCCTATTAGATCTAAGAAGCGATTCCTTAAATATACCTGTCTATTAGTTTACACCAAATGATAAAATCTTAATTCAAAACAGACACGAATTAACAATACAGTGTAAAGATAGTTAAAATAACGTGTCAACGCATTTGATAGTGTCACGTAATGTACACTGCGAGGTTCACTTAACGTCTTGGTTTAGACACTGCTGTAGGCTGTAAGGAAAGTAGATTGAGTTTAAGCTACTAAAAAAGATAAGTCTAGCAAAACTTCAATTTTTGGTTACAGGTTATTCCTCTTGTGCCATTTGCTTATAAATCTAGATTATAAATTTAAAAGTCTATGCACTCTTTTTAGAGGGAGGAAGTGAGGCGAATTGAAAAGTGTACGTCCTTCATTAACGGGTCATTTCTAACATTTTGAAAATGATGTATACCTAAAGGTGACTATTTACATAATTTCATATCTTTTATTTTTAATATATTTCAATGTGAAATGATAACATTAATCTCGCGACATGCGAGATACGAAAAGAACATGCAGTATCGGCTTGTTAGGCGAATGTTAGGGTAAAACTAAATCATCTTTACAAGGAAAGACATTTATCTATAGGCCTGGCTCAGTCGGTACCGCGCTCGACTCTGGATCGTGAGGTCGCGAGTTCGAGTCCCGCCGGCAACAGGTTGGTTTCCTGTCTTTCGGATGAGACAGACAAAACTGGAGGTCCCGCGTCACATTAGGCGTTGGCATGTTAAAGAACCCTCATTGCTCAATGGCCGTAAGTGCATAGGCCAAAATTCGAAGCCCTTCACCGGCATTTGGTGACGTCTCCATATGAGCGAAATATTATTGAGTGGGACGTTAAACAACAATAAACAAAGAAACAAACCAATAAATATATGTAATATATTACGAAACCGGAAGTGACCTTGATCGACTTTCTGTTGAAGTAACGTGATCTGAGAACCAACCTGGGGACAACCCATTTACCCGAAGGCCCGTTACTCCGAAGGCCCGTTACTCCGAAGGTCCGTTACTTCGAACTCCGAAGGCCCGTTGCTCCGAAGACTCATTACTCCGAAGTTACTGCGAAAAAACTGCATCATGCCGTTTCTGCCCAATTTTATGGGATTTGAGATAACCTTGCGACCTGATGACCGAGACCTATATTTCAAAAATAGCTGTTTCGGACTTTGTTGCCGCTGGGCATTAATGTTTCTTAAACAAATCTTTTTTGTATTGTTTGACCTTCTTTCTTTGTTTCGTTGTAGCGTTCCTTTTTCATTTTACTATTATAAACTTCACCAGACATCAGGCCTTCTTTTTCCTGAGTTGAAACACCTTCTACTTACCCTCGTATTTTTTCACTTACCATGTTTTTACCTCAGTGTCGCATCCTCATTTTTGACGACAATCTTTACTCCCCCACCCCTCGCTCATTTTTAGTGTAAGAACAAAAGCGTGATATAGTGTTTGCACGATACTTCATTCGTGCGTTGTGCGGTAGCGACATAGT
Organism: Atrina japonica; assembly: GCA_030159075.1. Lineage (NCBI taxonomy): Eukaryota > Metazoa > Mollusca > Bivalvia > Pterioida > Pinnidae > Atrina > Atrina japonica. Next base: position 4,226 of record BROG01001878.1, on the reverse strand, counting down.
GTGATGGCGTGCGTGTTAGTGAGATGGTGTGTTAGCATGAAAGCACGTATGCACGAACGTGTGTTTACTAGCGCGATAGTATGGTGTCCCGATGGGTCCATGAGTAAAAGCGCGACGACGCATTTGTAAAATACTCAAAAACGCGATATCGCGCAAATACGGTTTTACACTAATATGCCGTTTCAAATTTGTAACATTTAAACAAGGGATCCGCAAAGCTGGACATCCCCTCGCAATGCTGGCTAAAATTGACCTTGACCTTTGATCCCGTGACTCAAAATCAAAAGGATTCCTCCTCTCATCATGAACAACGTGCATGTGAAGTTTGAAAGTGATCAGGCAAGAACTTTCATCTGTATTGTGCCCACAAGGAAAAGTGTCGCTGACGACGCTGTTGCGACGGGATAAAAATTGTGAGTGAGTGATAGCGTGTTAGCGCGACCTCAATGGTGTTTTACAAACGCCCCGTTGGGCTGCTACAGATGGCCCTTGGGACACCGTATAAAAGCGCGTTCTTGAGAGTGTTTCACAAAGACTCCTTCGCGCTGTCGCACATGGCCTTAACGGAGCACCATAACAGCATACTAGTCACTCTTCAGAAATTTAACATTACGTGCACTTTTCCGGAGTAACAGGTTTTCGGAGCATCGGGCATTCGAAGTATCGGGCCTTCGGGCTACCGGGCTGTAACCGTACAACCTATCCCCACAAAATTCAACGGAATGGAGCAACTCGAAAAAGACATATCAAGATTTGAATTACTTCAGAATTGGAAGTTTCCGTTCAGACGTATTTCCATATCTCACACCCTAGTCACACTAGGGGTAGAAAGAGACGGAATGTCGTTGGAATGAAAATTCGAGATATATTCCTGATTATTCGAAGTGCATTCTAAATATTCTGTCTGCATTCCGAATATTCTGATCCATCTTGTGGCCAGTCCGAATATTTTGCTCATGTTAAAAACTTTCGAGGAGCATTCCTAGCGGAGAAATATCGAACAACATTTGAAGTGTATTCCAACTGCATCTTGATTACATTCTAAACAACCTACCGTAACGGCATTCTGACATCATTCAGACAAATTCTCCCTGAGTTTGTATCTACCATTGCAAATTAAGTTGTAATTGTTTCGAAGATAAACGAGTGTCAAGGAAGCACGTGCGATTTGACGCGCGTTAGTGCTTAATGTAATTGCTTTCATATTCTACGAACAAGAATTGTTATTTAGAATAATAATGACTGCATTTTCCGACATTGATTCAACTTGAAAAATATTCTAACATATATGGTAAAGGTCATCCGACTGTTTGACCTAAAGGTCACTTGAATATAACGATAACGTCTGAGAATTCTTCTGTTGCAATACGGTGTTTATTTCATTTCTGAAAAACTTAAGTTCACGGGGTTAAACCATGATGCATGTAGTTAATTGCGTGTTCATTGATCTTTTTTAATGTATAAACGTAATCAAATGTTTATTAAACATTTAAAAAATGTCATCACATCACTGACAGCTCATGTTACTTTAATGTTGAATATTCTAAAATAATACTTTTTGAACTGAACAAGTTTCAGGGTCATTATAGTGCAGAATTAATCACTTGTGGGCTTTTCACCGTTTCGGTCAACAATAAAATTGTATTTTCTGAAATATTGTCTAATTCCCATACAATGGCGGGATGGAGTATCCTTTTGATTGTCATATGAATGGTTTTACACATATTTGTTATGACAAGCTGCACAGGAAAAGCATTTAACTCCTTTCTAAATATTCGTATGTATTGTGACAAGAAGGAACGATAACTCTTTCCAGTGTAATTTTTAATGTTATGTTTTATTACCTAAAATCTAAATTCGTCCCGGTCAAGAAATGGTTCACGTGACTCCATCCAGCCAGGTTAAATGGAATTTACTATAAAATAATTGATAATAATAATATTATTATTATTGTTAACAGAAAAATATCAAACGATGAATATTAATTAATATTATCCATTTCAAATTTCGGTTGTTATTTCTTTGGAACTTCGAGTAACATAGCGAATAGTGGTTACAATAGCTGTGTTTACCGAAAAATAAATCATTTTGATTTTTTGTACTTTTACTGCTTGTACTGGATGTACAATAACTAATAAGAGCTATATACAGGCATATAAAATTTTATATTCCTAATATATCTTATATACGAATAGTAAGTTTGAGTTAATCAACTGAAAAATTGTCAAAACTGGATTTCTCAAGCAATTTTCACAAAATGTATAGGAATTTAAGAATTTTTATGCCTATCTATATCTTTTTTTTTGTATATGAATCTAAGTAGTAAAATGGAGAAATTAATTTTGGAGAAAATACGGTTCTGTTTGTAAATTGAGAAAACATGAACTCCCTACCATTATGTCACGCGCTTTGATGTTCAGTAATGCGATTTTGGTGAGCTCTCTGCGATAGTGTTTCATTCTGTGATCTCCAGTTAAATATATTTACTATGTATATTTGATAATGTCTTATATTATTTCAAAATTTATATACATGTATTTTGGACACAATTTTAAGTGGGTAGTTTTGCTTCTGGTTAAAAAAAAGTATCATTGAAATTCAAAAATTAGCAAATGACAGAAGCAGTTGTCATTCTGATATCATTTCCATGTGTTTTTCAAGATAAGTTAAACAAGTGTTCCCCATGGGGCCAAATTAAATGTCTTGAATGTTCTCTACAGGTTCAATTCGTTATATTTTTTTACTGTACAAAACATGCGGTTCCTTTGGCGATGCGCCATTCTTATCATAAAGCAGTCTACCCACAAAAAATACCTCAGGATGACTTTTGCATAAATGATCTTATGGCTCGCCACAATCACATTAATTAGTTAAACCTTGTTTTTTTTTCAGTTAAACCTAGTTTTTCTCGTACCTTATATTAACTGGAGAAAAACTAGGCTTAACTGAGATAAAATAGGTTTAACTGGACCAAAATCATTTGCGCATTTAAACCTAGTTTTTCTCAGTTAAACTATGGTTTTCTCGAGAGAAACTAGGTTTAACTCATTTTTATGAATTTTGCGCAGTTCAACTTAGTTTTCTCAGTCAAACCAGTTTTTCTTCAGTTCATGTGTTTTGCCGAGAAAAACTTGGTTTAACTGGAGGAAAACTAGGTTTAACTGGAGAGGAAAACTAGGTTTAACTCATAAATGTGATTTTGGCGTGCCATAGACAATACATCAACTATCAGGAACTATCAATAAAATTGCCAAAACTTTTACTTAAACGCGGTCCCTTATTATCATTTGACAATGCGACATATATTTCGATATCAAATTAAAACTCATGATCAATTTTTTTTATCTGAAATCTTCGAAATTTTATCTTTTATTTTGAGTCCTCGCGTTTTATTTCCTCATACAGCTTTATATGTAATTGGGTATATTAAATAGCAAATCGTCTCTCAGCGTATCAACATTTATAGTCGATAAAATCGGACTTTTGAAAAATAATTTTGTTGATAGTTAAAACTGAGGTCCCGTGTCACAGTAGGTGTCGGTACGTTAAAGAACCCTCACTGCTCAATGGCCGTAAGTGCCGGACATAGGCCAAACATTTGAAGCCTTTCACCGGCATATGGTGACGTCTCCATATGAGTGAAAAATTCTATATTGGATAAATATCAATACTTTTCTGTATTATGAGTTCTTAACATGTGTAATACGGATTCGTTTAATTCTTGTGGATGTGGTATGTCGTTTAAGTCTTCAGGGTGACAAAACAAATATTTGATTCCACCTCTTTTCGTATGACCTCTTGTATTAACTCAGTTGCAAAGCTTTTCCTGAATGCTTAGCTCAGTAGACAATTGTTCTTGTGAAAGTAACAAATCTAACCGTAGGAGAAAACGATCGCAAACAGATTCTACAAGAACAAGGAAAATATCTGCTCTAACATCTAAACGGAACAAAAGCAGAATAAATATCATGGTTTCTCAGTTTGTACGCTCGAGTGGTATTTTCACCAGTATTTTTACAGTGCCTACGTACTCACCAGCGCCCATAATAGGATTGTATAGTAAAATACATACAACCTGGCGGGGCGGAGTCTTGTGAACCCTTTCTCGACATGGACGAGTGTAAATTTTAGGTAACAAAGCATAATATTAAAATTACAGTGAGTAGAGTGATCGTTCCTACTTGTCACCGTACATACGTACATGACCAATTCTCTGCTAATCGTCC
>BROG01001877.1:5000-24057 GCA_030159075.1 Atrina japonica | reverse complement strand
GAGGAGCACAGTTGGTACCCATTGGAATGTGGACTATTCGCTGGAAAATCTTTCCACGGAAATATTCCCAAGAAATTATAACATATAAATATTACCGTCTATAATGTACTTGTAAATAGAATTAGATTGCTCCTTCATAAAATAAGTTTTTTTCGTGTCCTACCACTAACTATTTATATCTGCGATTTTTATTTTTGTGAACAAGTGTTTCGAATAATACTTACTTTTTTATGTGTTCAGATTTATCAAAATTGCAACGATTATCAACCTTAACTCCACGCGTGTGGATAAATGTATATCATTTACCTACAGCATTCGCTTTGATATTGTCTTTAAAGGTTTTCTTGTCAGGTGTATGGTCAACATTCTGTCTTCATGTAAACTTTCGACGATATTTTGGTAATCAAAACAAAGCATTTTTTTCAAAATACTTTTACTGAACACATTAAGCGAGTGATGCTTATTGATTCTCCTATTAAACAAATATCATTAGTCGCTGTAACTACTTTATACTTATAGAAATGGCTAAAACAAACATAAAATACAATACATTATTTTTTGTAAACATTTCTCTTTAGAAAATATGTTTAAATCCGGGGCTCATCTAATGAAGTAATTTGACAGAAGCAATCGTCCTGAGCAGTTTAAATCTGATATTATGTTTATAATATTTTCTAGAATAATGACGCGGTAAAAATAGTATATTCTTGTTAAATACCATGTACAATGCCATGTACAATGCCATGCACAGTGCCTAATACATGTGTCCAAAACCTTTTCTGTCATTTGAAATGGTCTATGAATGATTTATAAAGTTTTCACTAAAAGTTATAGTGGCCACGGTTGTGACAATATTTGTGAAATATAAACAGCTGCGATGATGGCAGATAGATGGTTAAACGTAGTACCGATACCAATTAAACTATTATAGAAATCGTAGAAATGGTAATAACCCCATAGTAATGGCAGGCTTGTGTTCTTATTATGATGTACGAGGTTTGCTTACACAGTTTGTGAAATGACCAAGTAAAGAGAAGAGTAGTAAGGTTTTCCGTACACGTATATCGCAGAATTTCCGACCCTACTTTTACCAAAACGAAACAAAAGAATCGGTGCAGAATTTTAGTCTACTGATCGGAGTGAATTTGCAAACGAAACAGGACTTTAATTTGATTGATTTATATTCCTTTTTTCGCAAAATCAGGAAGAGTACGTTTTTAGCACATGTGTGTGACGTTTCTTATAACGATAAATGTCATGAGCGACTTCCTGTTAATTTAGGCTATGTAGGTTTATTGTAGACCTTTGAAAGCTGATCAGTTTTGGCTTGTTATCTTTTCTTTTTATTTCCCTAATAATTAAGTAATTAATTCCCTTTTCAAGTACACCTGCTGGTGATTAGACAGTTGTATTAAAGATAAAAAATACATGTTTTTTTTAATACCAGACTTGTCACGACTCGCGTCCTTTTTAGGAATCCACGTATGAGAATGTCTAAAAACACGTAGCACATAACTGTTTAGACAACGTTAAGCTAACCGTCCTACAAAATATTGTTTATAATAATGATAAATCGTATTTAGTGTAAATATGTTATTCAAATATGTTTGGCATGACGGCATATAGGGGACGACAGTAAATTCTGAAATAGCTAGCACGCGCGGTTTACTTTTATGAAGCCCTGTCGATGGGAATATGCCAGATCTGTAATCTAAAAATGAAATGCACACAATGTTTAGGTGTTTTAAACGTACATATCGAATATGATTAGACATTTTAAATATAACGTTTTTTAGATAAAAAAAAAATAAAACAATCGAGGTAATCCGAATAAAAACGAAAGCTTGAGAGAATCCCATGTAACATTTGCAACGGGTGTGGATAGTCGGACTATATGCCCAGCAGCTTGATATTGTCTTATTTTGTTTATTTATGGATTAAACATGTTCATTCGTATTATCTGAAACATGATTCTAACAATATCCATAAACATATTTTTCATTTATAACTATTACCACAAAATTATATCCATAAAAATGTAGAATTTTGACAGACAGACAGACAGATATATATATATATATATATATATATATATATATATATATATATATATAATATATATATATATATATATATAATATATATATATATATATATAATATATATATATATATATATATATATATATATATATATATATATATATATATATATATATATATATATATATATATTATATATATATAACAACGGGCGATAGATAAAGGCGGGGTAGAAGAATAGATAGAATAAATGAATACCTTTAGATCTATATTTTTGTTTTCTTAACAAAACAACTAGAAGTGTTGTGTTTAGGATAACCATGACCAATAATGCGCTAAAAATAACAAAAATGAATATTACATTAAAGAATTTTATGTTGCAACACATACTTGAATAATCAAATCTAATATACATGTCCAGCAGTCAATCTAGCATGTAATTTAGTTTAATGATATAAAACCTATACCATATCTTTCATGAACAAGATACAACAAAGTGCTGTTATCATGCACTGCATATATGAATGTCTGCTGTTTCCAAAATAAAACTAGCTCTGAGAATATAGTATATATCAGTGGTAAGGTTGTGTCCGTCTTCATCGACTTCTAACTAAAGCAGACAGGCCAACTGATAGCAGTGTATGTTGTTTACTGCGTCTTACCATATATGTATCGGGATAGAAAAAAATGGATTTGAACCAAATGTCATTTTTTTTTCAACCATGACATACAGGAGTAGTTTTGTCTTGCTATATCACTGGTTTACACTCCACAAAAAAACCACTTATTGTATTATCAGATTTAGGTGAGGTGTCATAAATTATGTCCTGCGCTATGGTCTAAAGATAATAATACAGCAAACATTTGTTTTCACGTACCACGCTTGCCGTTAATGATACCTTGGTCGCGATCGAATGCCTAACCTGTCATAATACGCCACCTCACCTCTGAATCCGATGAGATCCATGACTGTCCGATGTTCAAATATTTTTATATTGTCACTTAGACCACCTGGCTGTTATTTCTTGTGTTTTTAAACACATTCCGTGTGTTCGACGTAAGTATAACAATACTAGTTTAAGTGTTTATTATGACATGGGTCCGAAAATCAAACCCAATTGTTCTTAATAACAAGTTGACCACTCTATCACAAGACCACCGTAGTCATAGGAACAATGGACAGCGTGTACACAGTTCGAAATCAAATGCCAAAACTCTTGGAACTGGTTAGTCTTGGAAACAATATGCAAGTCAAATTACGTAAGATTCTTACAATATGTTTTGTTGAAATATAACACAAATAAAATGTGTGGAATCGATGCAATCAAATAGTTTATCTCCTTTTTTGATATGGACATACATGGGTGGTGTTTGCTTACAAGTGCATATCGTCTATTTATATACATCATGGTAATTTATATATTTTCTTCTTTTGGATAAACTCAACAGATACTGACTGCATCAATATATATATATATATATATATATATATTATATATATATATATAGATATATATATATATATATATATATATATATATATATATATATATTATATATATGTATATATATTTATATATATATTATATATATATTGATGCAGTCTGTACCTGTTGAGTTTATCCAAAAGAAGAAAATATATAAATTACCATGATGTCTATAAATAGACGACATGCACTTGTAAGCAAACACCACCCATGTATGTCCATATCAAAAAAGGAGATAAACTATTTGATTGCATCGATTCCACACATTTTATTTGTGTTATATATATATATATATATATATATATATATATATATATATATATATATATTAATCGATGCAATGTTTTCGTAAACATGATATTCATGTTACTGTAGAGCGTTCGTCGAACTTGGTCATACCAAAAACTTTAAAAACTGTAGTGACTGTCCCTTCGCCAAGCGCCCGTCATGCAAAGTGAAAGTCACGGAAAGCATGGCTCGCAAAAGAACCATCACTGCTCTGCGTCAGTCCAAAGCACAGACGAAAATATGTAGCACAAAACCTAAAGCCGGTGACATCTCAAAATAAATTAAAAAATCCGTGACGGGGTGTAAAACAACAATCAAAGAACCAAGACACATTGGTAATGTTATGCAAAGCTGATATCAAAATTAAGGGGCCTCCATTTCCGAATGATTAGAGCACGGCGCTTTGATTCATAAAGTCGCTCACTTCTGGTCAGCGCAGGTTTGAGCTCCACTGGAACATAAGCTGATGTTTGTGATGAAGTTTGCCAGTTTACAAGTTTGGCTGTCTCTTCAAGAATACATTTTGATCCGGTTCTCTCCCCATCCATTAAGAAATGGCCGCCACCAAATAACTGAAAAATTGTTGAGGTGGCGTAAAACGCAAATCAAATCAAAGCTAACGACAATGTTTGACATTCTATGTTTTAAGGTTTCTTTAAAAGTAGATAAATAAACATAAAGGTATCTTATAAATTGGCGATTTGCATACTATCTCATAACGACCAATAAGTCCTTACATGTCAAACACATGGTTTATCTTCATAGATTCTTGAACACATCGACATCCATCTGTATTCATTTGTAGTTTTGTCATGTTTTTGTTATCAGGTTCCGGAACATGAGGAAACTTTTGTGCATTCAAGAATGGATCCCTGTCCATGAAATATAAGGAAAACAATATAAAATGTATCTCTTCATATTTTGCATATTTGATCTGTTATTATTCCTCTACATTAAAATGTCACATCATGATATGTATTGGTTATTGAAAGCACAGGCTGACATATTTACGAACGAGTTCGTCGTGCGGCAAAAGACCGGGCTTGTGTGGTCCTTTTACGCACCAAAAAACGAAGGAGCAGATATTTCAACATGTACATTCAATAACACGTTTGTTATATATCCTTATCAATGATACAATGGTCAGAATTTAAAGACATTTAGTTTGCGAAAAATCACAATAACGTCCATTATTTCCGTAATGTGTCATCGTCATAGCACGTTTGAATATAAACTCAAAGAAACTCAAAGGTCGTATATGGTTAGATATTACACCTTTTCATCTAATGTTAAGTATATGGAAAACGAAATAACGATACAAAATAAAGTATTATTATATTGTTGGATTTCTGATGTGAATGGAATACTTACACAAATGGCATTTGGAAACAGCCAGTGTCTGTTGAAAAAAAAAGGTATAACGAAGTTAAACAAAAAATACTTAATGCTCAAGCCAAACTTTTATTATCTTGACTACAGAGTCATCTGTAAAAACTCCTGCCTCTGACTAAATAGGAAATACATTGTTATTTCTCCCAATAAACGTTTTGATAATTTGTGTGTTTGCTAAATCCTTCTTCTTCCTTTGTCAGTATTTTGTCTGTAGTAATTATCAGAAACTACTGGTCAGAATTACTTAGGTTTCCACTTTATGTTAGACATGAATATCTAGTGGTGTATTCAGCGCTTTGATCGTGCATCATGAACTTGAAACTTATTTTTTTCAAATTACACAAAGAATTAAAAAGTGTGTGGAATCTAAAGAATGTAAAATATTCTATATGATTAAACAAACCAAATAAAAAAATGAAGAAATATTCAGGGGTAGTATCCTTCCTAATCTATGTTGTTTAGATATTTTTAAGTGGTCAAGGACCCGACCCTAAGCCATTTATAAGTATGTTTGTCATGTCAAGTATGTTTGGTCCCAAAGGTCATCCTGACCCCTACCAATTGCAATTCTCATATGTCGTAAATTGTGGAAGGAGTTAATGAAATATAAAAGTTCCCAAGGGTCATCAGCACCCCTGCAATCTGAAAATGTTCAAATGTTTTTATAATGGCCAATATATCCATCCAGAAACCATATATATTTCAGTCTGTCATGACAAGATGGTTTGAATAATGTATACAGATAGATGAGCGATGTCATATCAACGCCTACCTGTTTCTTTTATTATAATCCGCATCCACTGCCAAAAGCAAATGTTTAAATATTATCAAAATTGGCTAAACGTCCTGCCCCTTAATCATCTGTTTCCCACAAGCTGAACAAAATGATACTTTAGGGAGTCAAAACAGTTTATGCTCTATATGATGACTTGGGAGATATCGTAACAGTATCCAAATACAATAGTTTCTTGTTATTTTTCGTCATTAACATAAAATATGTTGTATTTATGATACTCGTATACACACTGAACAAACACTATGTATGGTTTTCAAAAGTTCAGTATATACTCAAACATTTGTTTATATCTCTGAAGTGTTCCTTACATAACCAATATTTTGCATCAACAGTATACTATCGATATACAAACAAGGCAAGTTGCGGAATTAGTTTGTGTGTTTCCTCCTCAAAATCACGGACGGTAAGTGCAGTTTGAGAACTGAGGACATTTGAAGACTACCAGCCCAGTAGTTGTTTCCATGTTCATTTGTAAATGACTTTTGCAGATGTGAATATCATATTATATTTACCTTCAGCCTTTATCAACACAAGTATGTTAGGTGGTAACTGTCATATCAAATACACCACCATAAAAATACTGAATTACTAAATATATAATACATCAATTACAAATACATCTCTTCTAAGTAAATGTTACTTTTCATTTCATTGGTGAACTTTAATTTCGAGTACAGCAACTGAAGATACTATAAACTAATATGAAAATTGGCTGTCATTGCATATCTGAAAATATTATTGAATTTTGCGTTATGTGTAGGAACTTCCATTAATTAAAACTATACTATTCCTGTTAATTGTAATTAACAAACAGCAATAGCGGTACAGTAATTTAGTATAATAATAATCACTGTGTGATTGACATGCTATGCTGATATAACTTACATATAACTCCTTGATATGATCTTATTAATGTCGTTGGACATTCCCCAATACTGCTGTTACAAGGTCTGGCATCAATAGTTCTAGCATAACGATTATAGATCGGGCAATACCCTGAAAGAACAGAGTTGAAAAAATATAGAATACTGTTATTCTAAATACTGATCATATTTACAAATTAATCGTCATTAACATTTGTTTTTGCAATGGCATAACTTAGTATCATTTTCATTTTATACATGTATATAACTATAGATGATGTGCTTTTGGTATTTATTTTCACTTTTGTTATTTTGATAATAATAAATAAATGATAACATAATTCATATCGCCTCTTACGTGTTGTTTCCTATTCAGATCTGATACCGAAAAATTAAATTGTTAAGTGTATGAGCATGCGTTATGAGCAATTGATAGGAGCACCAATCATGCTGGAAAACATACCATGGACCATTTCCACGCATTATCTCCATTATCTGATCACGTCACCCCCACACACACCTACACACACACACACACACACACACACACACACACACACACACACACACACACACACATACATACACACACCATGGGTATACGACATTGTCGACCGCTCACAGTGAGAGTCCATAGTTAAATTAGATTGAAATAATTGACAAACGAATCCTCGTCATAACCCGTAAAGACAGGAACTATCGAACAGGGAATTTAGCATTCCACTCAGTGCTCACAGAGTTGCTGATATCCTTGTGACAACTTAATAATAAGTATTTTTTTTTTCTCTGCATATGAAATGTTCATTTGGTGAGCATTAGGGCATATCGGATCATCCGGAAGATTAAAACAGCCGAAAAAAGGGATATTACTATGTAGAACGTTGACAGTAGGAAAGTCAAATTGTTCAGGTTTGTCGTATACTTTGAATGTGTATAACAAGTAAACTGTCCAAATATGACTTGTATGTAAATAAACAATATACTTACAATAAATCTAAGTCATTTTATCCCTAATGTTATGAGGGTTAAGGGGTGCTTGTGTACAATTATTTGTACTTGTTGTACCTAGTGCATCTGGACCTTTCTGGGAGATCGGTTGATTGTGTGTTTGTGTAAGGACATTCTGACTCTGTCATCATTTTACTATATTTAGCCACAGGGACTTTCCTGATTTTTTAAAAAGACCATTTTCTTGATTGTTCCTATCTATTGATTTCTAGAACTGTTTTAGAGAGAGAGAGAGAGAGAGAGAGAGAGAGAGAGAGAGAGAGAGAGAGAGAGAGAGAGAGAGAGAGAGAGAGAGAGAGAGAGAAGACGAGAGAGAGAGAGAGAGAGAGAGAGGAGAGAGAGAGAGTGAGAGAGACAAGAGAGAGAGAGAGAGAGAGAGAGAGAGAGAGAGAGAGAGGATAAGAGAGAGAGAGAGAGAGAGTAGAGAGAGAGAAGAGAGAGAGAGAGAGAGAGAGAGAGAGAGAGAGAGAGAGAGAGAGAGAGAGAGAGAGAGAAGAGTAGAGAGAGAGAAGAGAAGAGAGAGAGAGAGAGAGAGAGAGAGAGAGAGAGAGAGAGAGAGAGAGATGGTCAGGTCTTCAGGCAGAACAAGTATATTCCAATTGAAATTTAAAACAAGTTTAGAACAGCTGAGACTATTTATGAGACCAAGGAAAGCAGACCATATTTTTTTATATTGGGATTTATGTCAGATTAGTGCACATCACTATTACATACGAATTGGAATTTATTGTGTATTTAAGTGGGGCCTTTTAAAATTACATTCGGACTGGAATTTATTGTGTATCCGTAGGGATCTCTACTGTAAACTGTCATATAGGCTACGCTTTTATTTTGTTATTGTTAATAAAACTCATAAATTTACTTTACTGTGTTCTTCATTTATGCTGGCATATTTTAAGGTAATTCTAACCTCATAACAGAATTGGGGGCTCGTCCGGGTTTCATCATTTAAAACTCTATACATTTTTGACTTAAATTCTTCAGTAAATTTGCTAACTGTTTGACAATTAAAACCAGCAGAAATCAACATGATATTTAAGTTTAAATACTAGTGCTAAAATTCTTCGGTCAGAGTTATTATAATTTTTTTCAGTCCAATTCACAGCAGAAAGCTCACGTAGGTGCTCTTATGCCCAGTCTAAAACCTGGACATGTTGAAGGTCTCAGTGATGTAGGATCATACCCTATCTGTTCATATTGTAAGAAACAAGGTTATATTGTTAGTAAATGTTGGAAACTCAAGAGATAGAATGACCGAAATCCAAATCCAAATGTCTGTGCTGCAGTTAAGAGTAGTAGGAAGCCTTCTGCTTTGTCTCAGTCTGAAATTTCTGATGTTCATGATTGTAGTAAGTCAAGTTTTCATGATGCTATTACAGATTATAAGCCCTTTTTGTCTCGGGGATATGCTTCAGTCGGTGAGTCTAGTGAAGTTTTACCTGTTCAGATTTTACGAGATACTGGTGCTGCCCAGACTGTTTTGATAGAGGGTGTGTTGCCTCTGTCTGAGTAGATTTCTGTTGGTGGATCAGTATTATTACATTGTGTGGAGCTAGGCGTCATTGATTTTCCCCTCCATAGAAATTTTATTAAGCCGGATTTAATCACTGGACCAGTGATTGTAGGTGTGTGACCTACTCTTCCAGTTGAAAGCTTTCCTTGCTGCTAGGCAATGATTTATCGGGTGACAGAGTTATGGCGGATCCGATTGTTTGTAAAGCCGTCACACCTGATGTTAGTTTGGATGATGACAGTGACCTGTGCCGAGCATGTGCTGTTACCAGAGCAATGGCAAAAAGGCAATAGGCGGAAAGTCCCCAAGTTCCAGTAACCACGACTGATAGTGTCATTGACCTCCTTGCCAAAAGTGATGACAACCAAACCAATGATCACACTGCAGACGTGTCTCTGCACATGGGTCCTGATGATGATTCCTCACTTGGTATTTATTCACTAGTGGATAAGTTGTCCGACATTCTCAGTCATAAGCAGTTGATTGCTGAGCAACAGATTGAACAAGAAATACTCAAGCTCCTTGAGAGGGCGCTCCTACCAGAAGAGGCGGATAAAGTTGGGGTTGTTATTGGAATCCGAGTGTTCCTTCACAAAATAAGGTTCTTCATGACCTAGCACTACATATTCATATCTGCGATTTCCATGTTTGCATGCACAGTAGATTTATATAAAAGATGTTAATCTGTTTTGATAAGAAATTGTTGTGTAAACGGTCGAAACTCAAAAGACTTGATGCCTGAAATAAAGTCCGATCGCCAAACCCACAGTTTGGAGTGAACCGGGAAATGTAATATAAAGTTCGTTTATGACTGATTTTGGTTGTTTAGTATGTCCTCTTTCAGAATCTGCTGGATGAACCTAGGTTACCCTTGAGCGTTTGGAGAAATTCAATATGGCGTCCAAGATAGGCTGCCAATGCCAGTAATCTCTTATAACTGCCATAGTGTTCGCTCTAGGATGATATTTTTTCGTCTCTAACCAAATGTTTTCGAGGTCAACGAATAAGTTGAAATAAACAATTAAATTGTAGAGTAATTACGTTATAGTGAAATCCAAAATGGTGGCCGATATGGCAGAAAAGTTTAGCTGCGGATGATTCACTACCCTGTGAGATTCAAATGGCAAATGTAAAACAAAAATAACAGCTTTCGATTGTCATGCGTGCGACAATTTATTTTCACTAGAATATTGACTAGGCGGTGACGGTGAACAGTGAAAGTCGGATGAATGGGATGCCACCCAATGTGAGCGATAGATAGGTCGGAGATTCCTGTCGAATAGCTTTTCTTTCGTGTTAATAACAATTTATAAATAGGTGATATTTTGATTTTTTACATGGCAGTCATACCAACAATTACTGAATGTTTTTGAAATCATAGCCAGTCATCAGCAATCAGAAAAGGAAAAGGATCAACAGGGCCGGGGGTGGCGGCCTTATTCCCAACCTATTCATGGGGTGAAGAGTCTATTCTGGAGGTAAAAGTGTCTATTTTGTCATGGGCTGAATGCTGCAGCCTTCACATCGTCTCTTATAATCCGGCACTGTCAGCCATGTCTATCATTTTGGTTGATTTTTCATGTGCGTTTAAAACTATAGTAAAAAATATCTTTTTTAGCTTCAGGTTACTAGCTGACAGTATAGTTGATGAAAACGGAAAGTGCCTTTTTAGTTAGAAATTCTGCTATAACGTTGATGAGAAAAAAAAAACATCAAGGCAATGTCCGCGCGGATTCAAAACGTCATCACACAGTACAATTTACGATTGCAACATACATTGCACTCTACAAGAACTGCTATACAGTAATTCTGATTTAACTATTATCTGTCATAAAAGCTTTGTTTCAACTTTTACATCGAGTCATCGGGTTAAAGTATTCAATAAACGAAAACTATCTCAGTCTTCTTAATCCTACATTCCTCCATACAGATGTTCCTGTAGCGTGCAATGTATGTTGTCATCATAAATTTTACTACGTGTAATGACGTTTTGAATCCGCCAAAATTCGTCTTGATATTTTTTTCCTCCTTATCCTCACAGCTGAAATTCCAACTAAAATGCATTTTCATCAGCCATACTGTCTGTTTGTAACCTGAAACTAAAAAAAAAAAATTTAGACTACACTTTTAAACTTACAAGGAAAATCAACCAAAATGACTGACATGGCTTACAGTGCCGGATTATAACGGAGGCTGTGAAAGCTGCAGTCTATAGCCCTAGACATTTTTACACCAAAAATAGGCCCTTTTACCCTAAGAATAGTCCTGTCATCCCAAGGACAGGTTCAGAATAAGGTTCGCCGCCGTCGGCTCTGTTGGTCCTTAATCCGTTACTGATGGCCGACGATCGATGGTTATGAATTAAAAATAGTCAGTAACTGTTGATATGACTGTTAGTTGCTGTTTTTGAAAATTTCCCATTTGACTCTCATATGATTGCGAATCATCAGAGGCTAACAAGTATGCTATATCGGCCACTATTTTGGATTTCACTATAATGTAATTACTCTACAATAGATTGAATTATTTCAACGTATTCCTGGACCCCAAAACATGCGGTTAGACACCAAAATTATCATCCAAGACCGCAGACTATGAGAGTTATAGGAGATTACCTGAAATGGCGGCCATCTTGGACGATTCTGCAAAAGGATACCCTAAACTACCAAACTTAATCTTCAAAAAAAAACTTGATAAAACATTTCCCGGTCCAGGCATACTTCTGCCGGACTAATATGTTTGAAATTTGGAGACTTTTTTTTTTGAATTATTGAAGTTCCAGATTTGATTGAATCCGCTTTTTGAGTAGGCAGTTGCACAGTACTTTTGAAGACCTTGTTTTATATGTGTAAGGAATTGGGCTACTGAAATAGAAGAAAAGCTTGGTGGAGCACTCAGATTACCCCGCAGCGACTTTTGTGCATTCTCGGAATCCATTAAAAGTGTGGCAATTCATGCTCGGCGTCACTTATCGGTATATCAAACGAAGTGAGAACGGATTGATCTAATATCTAGTAACTAATATTTCAGAAGTAGAGAAATCAGTGATAGTATATGTAGGGTTTCCAGGAAGTGTGTTAATTCAAGCTCCTCTTTTAGAATGTTGTTAGATGCTTTGTCATCAAATATGTACGATTTATGTAACTTCTATCTCATTTTTGTAAAATGACCTTTAATTTGGTTATATAATGATACTAGTAGTATACAGTGGTTTTCGATCCCCGATCTTGAATAAAAAAAAAACAAATCGGAAACAGGAACACAATATCGAAATTAGTTTTACTGACATGTAATGCAATATATGTAAACAAGTGTCCTGCATCGAATTTATTGTTATGCCCCCAAACAAAATGTATGTCTCTCGTCTGTCATCCCTCGTAAATATTTTATCAGAATTTAATATCTTGAAAAGATGTCCCTTGGACTATCGGTCACTAAGGTAATTTCTGAAACGCCAGGGTCACTCAGCACATATCCTGATAACATTTGGAAAGACCTCACATCTCCCGGAACTCACATTCTTTAAACAGGTGATCACAATTATTTTTATATTTGACTCAAAGGTTCCTTTGGACATGGATTTTTGGACATATGTCACTAGAAGTCATTTCCGAAAGGTCAGCACATATCCCTAAAATACTGAGAAAGGCGTCATATCCCTTAAACCATTCACCAGAATTTTATCACTTGTCAACACATGTTCCAAGGACTTTCGGTCAAAGGTAAATCAAAGTCATTTCTAAAAGGTCAAGGTCACTCAGCACATATCCCTACAATAATGGCAAAGACCTCATATCTCCCAAGAATATATCTTTATACCGTTCATCCGAATTATATCATATTCCACACACATGTTCCTTTGGATAGGGTCCTCTGGGTTAAGGGCACTCAAGTCCAGGGACCTTCGGACAAAGGTCATTCAAAGTATTATCTGATCGGTAAAGACCTCATATCTCCCAAGTTCATATCTCTTCAACCGTATCAGAATTTTATCATCTTTCAAACACATGTTCATTTGGACAATTCCTTTCATCAGACAGAGGTCAATCATGATCAGTTATAAAAGGTAAATATCACTCCGCACATATCCATAAAATTCTGGGAAAGGCCTCATATTTCGAAAACCTTTCATCACAATTTTATCATATTTCACATTTCCGTTTCTTGGGGCAGAGGTCATTCTAGGTTATTTAAGAAAGATCCAAGACACTTAGGACATATCCATTCCATTGATAGGGAATGACTTATATCTCTTGAAGTATTAGTGAAACATTTATCATTTTTCACAGAAATGTTTCTGTTGAAAGGGGCTTTCGAATAAAAGTTACTCAAGGTCATTCCTGAAAGGTTAACGTGACTCAGCACATATCCCTACCATATTTTAAAATGCATCATAGTTCTTTAACCATTCTTCCGAAAATTATTATATAACAGAAATGTTCATTAAAACAGGGATTTTAGGCCAAAGGTCACTCATTGTAAATTTCGAAAAAATCAAGGTCACTTACAACATATTCTTAAAATATCAATAAAGCCCCAGCGAGCATCCATCGGTTCCACTGATATTGTTGTTAGTAATCTGTTCTTAATTGTTAATGATTCTTAAAATGAGTGAGAGTAGTTTATTACTTGTAATACTTTATTTGTTTATGATTGCCAAATATTTAATAGTGAGGAACTGTAACGAAGCAAATGAAAGACAACACGCAATGATTCAGTAAAACGTCAATATTTTCAAAATATCAGATGAAAATGCGTTTCCCTTCCTTCTAAAGCATACTTGTAATTTTAATACGATTTCCAAACAGACACAGGAAATTGATTCTACATACCTCTTGGTATTGTTGTCCATTTGGTGTAAACGATTCCGGGTACGTTATCCTGATCGAGAATCAGTGTAAATCTTCAGTATCACCGTCGGAGTAAACATTTAATTTATCCCAATATCTGCATGAAGTCAGAACAGGAAGAAATTCTTCGCAACATACATTTAAAGCAGAAACGACGAACAAAGCCCCCTTCAGAAACCTCTGAAATGAAATTATATATATATATATATATATATATATATATATATATATATATATATATATATAGATATATATATATATATATATATATATATAATTATATATATATATATATATATATATATATATATAGATATATATCTATATAAATATATATATATATCTATCTATAGTATATATATATATATATATATATATATATATATATTATATATATATATATATATATATATATATATATATATATATATATATATATATTATATATATATATATATATATATATATATATATATATATATATATCGCCGCATTCTGTCCTCCGTGAAATTGGATTTACAACGAATGAGGCGGTAAAACAGATATTCCATGTTGAGCTTTAATTTCCGACTGATCACGAATTTGCCGACCGTACACAAAATCTAAATGGCGTTTACTGTGGAAAAAAAAAATGAATTAGTAAATGATAAAAACGTCATTTATGTTTCTTTCAAAAATGAAAATAAGAAATATTATTATATCAAGTTAAATTTAGTTTCAATACTGTATATAATTATAAAAAACAAAGCCACAAGAAAAAAAAATAAAAAGATAATGCTACGTGGTATAATAGCAGACTAGTTCTACATGTTACAAACACTGAAAAGAATTACTGACATTTTGTGCCCGATACTGTTGATTAATGTCTGTGTTGCAAAACATATGTTTCCGTCGTTATAGTTTGGTGCTCCATAGGCTTAGAGTTTCGCACATTAAACCATGAAGACACCCACTTCTGGTCAGCGCAGATTCGAGCCCATTGAAATGTAAGCTAGGCTTTTTGAGAAAGTTTGCCAGCTTACATGCGGAGGGCCGATGGTCTCTTCCCGGGCACATTGTATTCGGGTTCTTTCCTCAAACATTAAAAACTGGTCGCCTCCATTATTTAAAATAAATAAATAAATATTTGGTCTCCAGCTATATAATTTCAATATCAATGGACATCGTAGTATCGGTTACAGTTTGGTCATCTTAGCGTTGGTTATGTAGTTTGGAGGGGCTGCAATTACTTTTGGACTCACGTCCAAAAATTTTGAGTATTTTTCTATAGTTTTGGTAACGGTTACAATTCATCGTCTGAAATCACTTCGCTGGGAGACATTTCCCTTGTCCATATTAATAAATTGCCGGGCTGTCAGTTGTAGATCTGGATCGAGTTTGAATTCATATTGTTCCCTATGTATCATAGTATGATAATTCAAAGTTAAATCGGCATGAAAATTGATAAAATAAATGTCATCACGTAATATGTTGAGTTCAACCTGCACTGCGATGGAAATGACAGTATCAACGAGTTTTATAAATAGTGATTGTTTCACTATTTGGTTTAAAATAAGGTGGCGGGTGGCCCTATCCGAATTTTGTGTTATACAAAGTGCATTTAAATATTGGGAAATCCAGTTTCAGTTTTGTTTAGTCAGAAAAGGAAAGGGTTAACGAAGACAAGAAAAAACCCATATTGCAGACATTGACATTGATGGCATGAACAATAACAAGATCAATTTTGAAATGTAAATGAAGACCACGCCTTGCATTTCATATAGCTATACACCTAGCACATCATTCAAGCTATTCAATTACAAACTGGTTCTGCAGTGCCAAGACATCAACCATCTTCTACACAACACTGTCACATGTTCATGTGCTTCCTCTCCTTTCAAATACAATACTATCGGGCATGTCATTACCGGCGACGTTTCTATTGTTGAAAATGAAAGCCTCAAAAATCTTATTTTAAGGGACCCTAAATACCGGGAAGCCCGTTCCTTTAATTGGCGTCAGAATTTCAGTTTAATTATGGATTCTGTCAAGATTATGCCAGACGATGGGCCAAACATGAAGACGTATAACTTTGTCTGAATGGCTGAAAGTCATACGATGGTTGATAAAATATCGTATTCGAAAACGTAAAGGGACTATGAAAACACGTTATCCCTCTGTATTTAATGATCCAGAAGTAGTAACTGAACTGGATTGGTCACATGACCAATATGTACTAGTACCAGCAGACAAAGCCTCAAATAATATAGTTTTTATTTGTAAGACACATGAATGTAATTGTTTATTAGAGGAACTTGGGTTTAATACGAATTCTGGAAATCCTACATACACACGTAGCTCACATTCAAAGGACAAGATCCTTCAAAACCACGTGTCCTTATTGCGCTCATTTGATATACCTACAACGGATGCCGATTTCGAGCTACCACATTTATACTGGCTACCTAAACTTCATAAAGCTCCATCTAAGCAAAGATACATAGCAGGATCCAGCAACTGTTCTACCAAACCTTTATCTTTACTCCTTACCAAGATATTGACAGCCATTAAGGAAAAACTTCAACAATACTGTACAGTTGCTTATTCCAGAAGCGATGTAAATCAGATGTGGATACTTAAAAATTCTAAACAGCTTTTAGAAAATTTGAAGGCACACAATTTTTCTCGAATTCACAGTATCAAAACTTATGCCTTCTCTACTTTTTACACTACTATTCCACATAAAAAATTAAAAGAAATACTTTTCAGCATCATAGACAACTACACTTTTTACTAAAGGTGGTACCCGAAAATTTAAATATCTAGTGATTGGATATCAGGATACATATTTCGTCAAACAGCACTCTGATTCTATATATTTGTAATGTTCGGAGACGTGGTCTTTTAACAAACTGTCGGCATTCCTATGGGAATCAATTGTGGTCCTTTATTGGCCGACCTTTTCCTTTATTCATACGAAGCAGACTTCATTCAAAAACTGCTGAATCAAAAGAGCAAAAAGTTTTCCACATTTAAGTAGTAAGTCAGTCACCGGCATATGGGGTTTATATTTCACAAATGATCCGATATGCCAGGGCGTGTACAACATATGAAGATTTCATATACAGAGGTAAACTACTCACTGATAAATTACTGACACAGGAATATCAAAAACCGCGATTAAAGTCAACGTTCCGCAAATTTTACGGTCGGTATAATAGTCTTGTTTGCGACTACTCTGTTTCACTAAGTGAAATATTGAGTTGCCTTTTCGTTGGCGGTTGTTGAGACGTCTGTTCCAATTGTGACGAGGATACACTCCTCACTTGTTTCATTGGACTTCACTGTGGACTCACGGCGGGTGCGACCGGTCGACAGGGAATGCTTACTCCTTCATGGCACCTGACCCCACCTCTTGGTTTCCAGAGTTCCGTGTTTGTCCATTTTTACCGGATATTTATCTATGTCCTGAACATTATATTGATTTATACTTTGGGATCTGAAATTTTTATATTAAATAGAATTATAATAAATTTCAAAAAATTAAAACTGAGTTAGAACAGAGTATTATAAAGATTACATGATTCAGAAACTGCCTACAAAGTAAGAAAATTCGGAAAACGTGCTGTGACCATGAAGGTGAATCGAATGCGATATTTAACAAATTGAGAACACAGACACGCGTTTAGTATATTCAACTATGCCTTTAAGAATAAAGAACGATCAAAGAGTATGTTTTATTTTTTTATTTAACACAGTATACACAGTTTTACCCGGTAGTATATATACAATGACCTATACATTGTTTACGGAGGGTAATGTGCTTATAATGTGCACATTTTGACCTATATTTGCATGCAATCGGAACCGGAAGAAATTCTTCGCAACATACATTTAGAGCATTAAAACGGATCAAAGTCTCTGAAATGAATATATATATATATATATATATATATATATATATATATATATATATATATATATATATATATATATATATATATATATATATATATATATATATATATATATATATATATATATATATATATATATATATATATATATATATATATATATCCGTCACATTTTGTCCTCCATGAAATTATAATTACAACGAGAGACACGATACAACGGAATTTCTATGTTTGGCTTTAATTTCCTAGTGGTCACTGATTTGCCTACCGTGCACTTGATCTAAATGACGTTCACAGTGGGAAGAAAATCAATTAACAACGTATATACAAACAACTTTATTTATATTTATTTCAAAAATCAAAACGGGAAGTAATATTATCCGTTTCATGTCAAATTTAGTTTTGATATTTTATGTAATTATAAACCACAGGTTTTCAAAAACAAGGTCACGCTATGTGGTACAAAAACAGACTAAATCTACACGCAACGAACACTGAACAAATCACAAGCATTGTTTGTCCGATACTGTAGATTAATGTCTGTGTTGCAAAACATCGTAACGTCAGTTTCTGTCGTCAAATTGTGTTGCTCCAGGGGCCCGCTATGGCCGAGTGCTTAGGGTATCGGGCATTAAACCATGAGGACTCTCTCTTCTGGTCAGTGCAGGTTTGAGCCCCGCTGGAAGTTAAGCTTATCCGTGTGAGGAGGTTTGAAGGTTTACTTGTGGAAGGCCGATGGTCTTCTTCAGCGTACATTGTAATTATGTATTATGGTTATTTCCTCCACCATTAAAAACTGGTCGCAACCATTATGCAAAATAAATAAATCAGTAAAGATGCCCCAGATATCTAACAACAATACCGTAGCCCCAGTTATAGTTTCTGTTGAATAGATTAAATACAGTAGAATCCTGTTGTCTCG
>BROG01001876.1:0-24081 GCA_030159075.1 Atrina japonica | reverse complement strand
ATCAACTATACGCATATGAACATTCATACTTCTCTATTTAACTAAGATGCATGCTTATCGATACGCCTCCAATTCAAACAAAATCCACATATATGTATGCGTGAGTGGCACTCTTCACCGTGCAGTAAGATATTTTCTATAGAAGAGGGATTTTCCGACGTAATACAGGTCCCACTATTCTATAAGTCTGCAACAATATGTATTTCCATCAGAAAGTCAATGCCGTTAAACATCGAGGTTCAGTTTTGGATCTCTTATTCTAACTATTTTAATTGATATTTTATAGCGGGTTTCTTGTAGTCATCCATAGCCCCTGATCCCATCTATGGATTTCAGTGGTCCGTGTTTGTCCAATATTCACCAGATTTCTATATGTATCCTGGACATCCTGAAGATTTATAATTTGGTATTTAATATTTGATGTATTCAACCATGTTGATTGATCTATAGGACTAATCTCTATTCCGTGTTGAATCAGGCCGCATACGTGACTGAAAAAATGTAATGATGCTCGGAATATCCCACTGAAATCAACGTATGATGAAGAGCTTTCGATCATCTACTTCAGCAATACGCAATTACTTTCTAATCTCAGCATTGACAGTTTCTAGCGAGGTGGATGCAGTCTTATAAAGAAATATACATCAAATTCAAGATCAACCACTGTCCTCTCATTACAACCCGCTTACACCGCCAGTGTTTAACATTCCAGCTTGCTTGCGAAGAATGCGAGTTATCTCTCTTTAATCATAAGTACTGTAACGGGTGTTCACCATGTCTCATACTATTTTTAGCTATTGATTAAAATCGGCATACTAGTGCAGGAGACAATGGTGCAACAAATGTGTTAAAATACAAAACTGATTCTTTATGCGTTTTATTTGGTGTCTGTGATCTAGACCATTGGTTTTACTTGGTGTCAGTGATCTATACAATTGATTCGATGACGGTACTTTGCCTCAGGAATTATCTAAACACTGACAACGGACGATAAATGGCGACAGACAAAATACTATCGAAATAGGTCACCAACTGAATTTCTGCATTCAATTTGATTGATATATTATGTAGAAAACAATTATGACACGTCCAGGGCGAAATGTTGCTTTTTAACCCTAATACGATCAAAGTGTTGATAAAGCAGTTCGGTAATTGTTCCCCAGTTAATAGAAATGGTTAATGTTAAACAAAGAATCAACAAGAATGCTATGCAAATACGTAAAAGGATGCATCTAAATGGAAGTTGGCCTGATTAAGTCCCTCTAATATTCGGCCACTGTGCAGAACTGACGCTGCATGCACTCAATAGTTCCGGTTTCTTTCTTTCATAACATTGACACACAAAGTGTGGAATTTTCAGCCATGCTTTTCTATATAATCATAACTGTGTTTTCATTTAGTTCAAATATCAAACGTACTAAAAATCTCGTATTTCCATTATCTAATTGTTTTAAAAGGACATTAAACGCAGTTCTAGGAACGACACATAAATAGCTTTAATGCATCATGCGATTCAGAAAACAATAAAATTACCAAAAGTGAAAATCTAGCAGCATGGTCATAGATCTAGATTCTACATGTAACAATTTACAAAGTTTACGCTCATGCACCAGTGTTTCAAAAAGTCGCTGAAATGGGATTTGCTTCGTCGTGCTAATGTGTCCCAATTTACATATATCTCTCTCTCTCTCTCTCTCTCTCTCTCTCTCTCTCTCTCTCTCTCTCTCTCTCTCTCTCTCTCTCTCTCTCTCTCTCTCTCTCTCTTACACACACACAATGACAAATACATTTGTCAAACATCTAATCAAATGCAAAAGTCACCTAACATGTATATCTAATTACTGTTAACTGTTCGGTAGCGGTTGTTGAGTAGTCTGTACAAATTGTTACGAGGATTTGTTTCGCACTTATTTCATTTGAATTTGACTGTGGACTCAGGGTGAGTTTGACCAGTCAATAGGGGATGCCAACTCCTCCATGGCACACACCTCTAGATTTCCAGAGGTCTGTGTTTGTCCAATATTTACAAGATTTGTGTATTGTGTCGTGGACATCCTGAGGCTTAATACTTTGGTATCTGTCACTTTAGATAAATTTAACATGTAGGATATAACGTGTCTGATGTTTTGTGTTTGACATTTGGTTCGACTGCTAATTGAAATAACAAGTTTCATGTACTGTATAATGTATATTTTGTTTGAATGATACCCCCGACGACACATGACCTAAAATTATAAATCCTCTCAGCATTATGTATCCAGGGTCCAGGTTCATAAGCAAAACAATTCAGATTATATTCACAAAAGTTACGAATTTACTCAGCTGAGTAAAACGTGAAAACTGGCATAAAACGACTGAAATAGCTGAGGCACATAGGTATGGTTATTTGGTAGTCGGTAAGGGGTCCATTGCATCTTCTGTTGAACCCTCTCAATCCATGTAAGATTCTCAATATAGGCAATCGTCTGATGTCACTGAATACCATCTAACAACAAAAGGAGTGCTGCATTCCTAATCCTATATCATTCAAATAACAAATTTTAATCGAAAGCTAAGAGATACTCTATGTCGTAGGAGATCCTGGCAAAATATACACGGCGCCCATTTTTGTTGTTGACAATTATACACCGCAGTTTAGTATTTTATCACTTAAGAAATAAATCTGCCTGAGATTTTCTTAATTGTCCAGGCCCCGCTTGTATAAAACATCTCAAATTTGAGATTTCCTCAAGCTTGAGTGACGTTGAGATTTTCTCAACTGAGTTTTCCTCAAAATCGACTTGTATAAACATTCCTCAAATACCTTGAGGACAATCTCAGCTGAGGGAAAAGTTGAGGGATTATTCATTGCTATAAGTGGCCCAAAGAGAACTCTTTAAGGCTAAATGGCAAGAAAGCTGACAGCTACTTACGGGGAATTGATGCTTGCGCGGTGGCGCTCCGTATTAATATTTTAGGCCTATATCAAGAAAATATAGTGATTGATATGTATAAACTACATGTAGATGGGTACATACTACTGTAGTGTTACCTGCATTTTAAAACAAACATTTTATATGTGTTATGTACACCATTAGATTTATTTTCCAACATTTCAGTTAAGTTTATTCCGAATCTATAGAAAGATATTTGAAAATGATGAATGATATGACTAAATGGGATTGTGAAATTTTATTAAATACTAGAAGGCGACGTCTCGAGGATTTCGCGGGAGAGAATGATTGTTGATGAATAGAAAATAAATTTTAAAAATGGTAAAAAATATCGATGTGTGTGTCTATTCTTGATATATGACCACAGTAGCCTTGTTTTTTCCCTTTGTCTTTCTGTTTTATGCATGGCTACGAAATCAGTTATGTATTTACTTCCATACCTCACAGACACATGTATATGTATTTATTAAAGAAACAGACAAATTGTGCAATTTCAGTCAAGTTGATTATTTGTTACCACGAATTTGCAAGCTATTCCTTAACACTCATCCCGCTATATTTTAATCCAACTTGAATCATTTCACTTATATCTGGAAACACACACACACACACAAAACAAAACAAAAAAACAAAGAAATGAAAGTTTTTACTGTTTTTACCTGCAAGCCAACGCCTGTGATCATCTTAGATACGTGTACATTGATAAACAAATCATTTACATAGCTTGCCCTCCCTTGTTTAACGCCTCATTACAGAGGGCAAGCTATGTAAATGATTTGTTTATCAATATACCGACTGACTACCAGGTTCCTGTGACCTTACGCTGTGCTTGAACTGTGTAGTTTCACATTTATTTTTTCAGATAACATGATTAATTTTAAAATCTGACAAAATAACATAAGAAACATAAACTCTGCAGAACTTTTTTCCCGACTAAAAGTTTCTCGGAGTCAATTAATTCTATTTACTTACAGAACGGGTCTCCGCAATAATTTTCTCGGACTTGTTGGTTAGGCCTGTGGCTTTTTTCCCATGTAGGGGATGGAATTTGTTTACACTGGACAAGAATAAAGGTAGTCTTTTTAAACAGATATTTTTAAAAAGGTGCATTCAAATTCTAGATTATCCCTTTATTTTTTTTAACCTCTAGGCACCCGTTTTCCCGTGCATTTAGGAGTTCTTGCAAACTAAGTACATGTATATGCAAACAAAATAAACTCAAACTTACGATTTCAACAGACATATAAAATTTGGTTAGTTTGATAATCACGAAAATGTCGAAAATGCCGAAAAATAGATCGACAGGATACTCATATAAGAACCCGAAATTCAATTATATGCGCGATTATTGATTTGCCTGAAAATGGATGGTGAGGCGAATTTTTTTTTTCGTCAAGTGCTGTGTATTTTATTTTCTTTAGTTTTATTCATGTGTATATTTAACCTCTTTTTTGAGAACCAACCCTACTTGTACAGCTCCTTTATGTAGATCTAGACTGTCATATTCCCATTCGGAAGGACCAGCGAAAACTAGGTCAAATTTTGCGTATCGGTGATGTCACATTTGAGTTTAAGTTGTACACCTTGGGCCTGGCTTAGGCTAGGCCTACTTGCACTTCAAAGCTGAGACGGAAATCGACTTGAGTCATTTTTCAGTCAGGAAATATATCGTATTTCAACTTATTTTGGAATACACCATTTATGATTTTTAATGCTGGTAGCCCAGACGATCAGTAGGCCTAGCTATGAGACCGCTATCAATAGTATTCAATTCCGGCGAAGTTAAGCTAATAAAAATGTAAATTACTAGACTCGTGGATTGTCTACAGCTTTTTATTTTGAAAACAGGCTTCATCTATTTTGTATGAATTTATTTATCATCAATTTCTTTCAGCAATGTAATTTTAATGTTATTATTTTTCACATTTTGAGAGCAGTGAAACGTTCGGAGGGGTTGGGGGGGGGGGGGGGGGGCACATCGATTGACTTTCAGTGTCCATTTGAAAAAAAAAGCATTGTTAACCTTTATGTGCAGGTGACCCTTATACACAGGTTCAATTTAGTTGAAGTATGCAGTCAAGGGACTTGAAAAAACTGGCCTTTATAAACAGGTAATCCTTATATAGAGATGGCTCCTATAGCAGGTTTTACTGTATATCGAAGAGTTACAAGAGGTCATATTATGCATTTACAGCTCCTTGATAGGCCCCTAGTGTCATGTTACCCACGTTCTGGCCATTATCATACATTACTCCGATAAAATACCGATACTATACGGCGTTTCAATAAATAAATTATAGCGCCACAGTCAAAATATATACATGTATATTCTCAGAGATCGAGGCGAAGTTAATACTAATACTATATAAAGTTGTGACGGTAATCGAACGTTCCAGAAAGATCGTGGATAAAAAAAAAAAAAAGAAAAAAAAAAAAAAAAAACGGCGATAAAATTTTCCGAGTCGCGTTGATTTCCGTGGGTCGGTGGGTAAACAGCAAACAAACTTAATTTTATTTTAGGCCTAATAAATCAGATAATTTATAAAGATATCTGTATTTAATTACATAAGTAAAATTATTTTGAGTAAAAATGGAACAAAAATCAAATGAATACATACAGTGCCGTCGGCCTATTCTGCGCCCCTAAGCTCTAATCATTGTATCAATAAATTACGATGTTTGAAAAACAAATTGTTATTGTTTGCACATGTGAAGTCATCTTTCACCAATTAGTTGAAACACAATGCATTGCTGTGTGAACTGAATCAACAAAAAAGAAATGGTTTAAACCCCAATTCCCATAAGTTTCCTCTACTTTATTAAAGTCGTGTAATTATGCGCGCTTCATCTATTAAACATTATCGTATTTGTTACCATGGGGATACATGACTTCGAAGATATCTTAAATGTAGGTCATCATCAGAGATCCCGAGTGGAAAATGTATAGATTGTTTCAAGTAATCAACACCCATTTGTCTCTTAAAATTTCAGCAAAATGGTGTCTGGAATCGACTGCTGAGAATTTTGCCATGATTGGTAAATAATAAATATTCAGTTCATTTAATGTATGAAAAAAAAAAGAAAAACATGACAAAAATGATTTTGGCTCAAATCGTAAAATATTTTTTAATGTATGCTATTGATAAATACTATTTTAGTGCCTTCGGATGATTCGGGCAGTATCTGAAACTTCGGCACAGCAGCAGACGCTCTCTTAAACCATGTCCATTCTCTATAAATATTGCCTGGTGACCATGGCAATGTTTGCCACAGTAAAGGAAGAAATGCACCTTAGGTTAACTGGAACCTAATTTATAATGTTAATTACGCAAAAGTTACGACTGTTGTTAGGTTTTACATATCGTTGGTATACATAGTGAATTGAGCATAAAGTAGAGCGCAGAATTAGACGACGCGCTGAATTAGACGACAAAGCGGTAAATGAATGAAAAAAAAAAAAAAAAAAAAAACGTGACAGATCTAACCAAAATGGGTAAGTGCAAAGCCGGAGACTGAAACTTGTCATTTCTCAAAACCGGAAATTAATTCGGTTTATTATAACACCCCCACCCCGAAAATATACCTAATTTTAAATAAATGCAAACATATACTGTTACTCATCTGCCACAAAATAAATAATCAAAATGTATCAATACGTATTTCAAACTTCATTTTAACCCCCTAACTGCCAGCGGGCCGATTTGGGCCGATTGTAACATACACTGACTGCCTGTGGGCTGATTGGGCCGATGTACAAATTTGGCAAATTCATGATTTTCATGATTCATGATTCATAATTTTTTTATAAACAATTGCATTATGTTATTTTCTGTTAAAATGAGTGACGTAAAAATATTAACAAATGAACGAATTAATTGACGGTAAACGTCATGATGACGTCATATTCGTTTGAGAATACTTACGTCTTGTTGATAGTCATGGCCAACGTATGGCTCAGAGTATTTCCGCCAGAACCACCAAGACGCGATGTTTTTATTGAAAACCCGTCGATGCATGATATGCCACCGCAAAATTCCCCACCCATTGCGTATTTCAATCTCCTCTTTACCTTTGGGCTGATGCAGGAATTTGTCAGACAGACGAACAGGTGAGGAAACATGATTATTCACGTAAATAAATAAAATCTTAATTTCTAAATCAGACAACTGAAAATCAAAATATATATTGCAATGAAACTGCATTGTTTGTTTCCGTGAAAATCTATTGATATGAGATTAGAAATGGCTTCAGAATACATATTTATTTTAAATATTGTTTTATATGAAATATATAGTAAAAAATAACAGTGTCCAAATACTTTTGGCACGTCTCTGTAGTTCAAAACATGGTTGTGAAAAACGTAAACGTTCGGATAGGAGCCCGGAAGGTGATACTGGTCAAGGACCAGTGGCCGGCTAGGACCAGTAGTTGACTGTTATATTATTTCAGCTATATACAAAACGTTTTTGTGATTTTTTTTACATCAATCATCAGTTGTAGGGTATTTTTTCTCAAAACTAAGGGAATAAATATTGTTTTGGTAGATACTAAACACGAAATAACTCCATAGCCGACTACTGGTCTTAGCCGACCTCTGGTCCTTGACCAGTATAGTGACGAAAAAAAGTTCGCAGGAATATTTTTTGTCTCCCAATAATTATTCCGTTCGCACGGAACAATTTTTTCCTCTCAATAGTTATTCCGTTCGCACGGAATTTTTTTCCCTCTCAATAACCAATCTATTGGCACTGAATTAATTTTTTCTCTCAATAATTATTCCGTTCGTACGGAATATTTTTTCCTCTCAATAATTATTCCATTCTCACGGAATATATTTTTTCTAAAAAATTATTCCGTTCGCACGAAATGATTTTCACTCAATAATCATTCCGTTCGCACGGAATAAAATGATTCCGTGCAAATGGAATATTTTTTTCTCTCCACATGCAATATATTTTTTCACCACTATGTCACCCCGGGCTCCGTAGATTAATATCAAAGAGAAGAAAACATATCTCAAATTACAGATTACAGAAATGCTCATCCGAGGCAAGGAAGAATGAAAATAAAGTTGTAACAACATAAAGGTAAAAAATGTTCTCCTGTCTTTGTATAAATAGTTTGATATTACGATCTAAATAATCCTTTATGTTCATAAAATTCTCAAATATAATAAAGTCAACATAGAAATGTAGTGAATAATTCAGTAGCTTGTAGGTTTAACTAAATTTGCTCAATAAAATCATTTTTAAATTGTTTTAATATTTAAAGTCACATTCCCAGGAGTAATGTTCAGAAATAAACATTTTCTTAATGTTTTTTTTTCACATTCTATACCAATTAACTAGTAAATTAATCACGGGAAACACCCAGAGTGCAGATCTAATAATAAACTCTTAATCGTATGGTAATGAGGAGATAAAAAGAGTTCATAAGTGTTCATGAAAAATAGCTTAATCGAGAACCAAAACATCATGTACAAGCCTACATATATCTTAAATTTAGTCTTTGTTGCTTCGATTAATCCTTGTTCATACATTATGTCTAAATTCAGTCCCGAATGTTAGTTATTTGTCTGGTAAAATCAAATTTCTTCGTAGGCATGCCACATTTGCATCTTGTTGAGACGTGAATCTCTGGTACTCATCATTTATGAATGTATCGTACCGATTTCATTAAGTATTTTGAAGAAAATTTATACATTCGCTGATTGGCTAACGGTAAAGCGGTGAAAGCATGTGACATCCAATATAAAGAATACATTTACTACTCACTCACATATATAAAGCGTTGAAGGTTTCCCTTATATAAAATATCTCATGGCATGACCATATCTTGAAACCCTGAGCCGATGTAATTTCGTTAACAACTCCATTAATACGACATTTTTAAAAATCATTATTCATTAACCTCTGTTAGAAATGAATTTCTGTAGAAAATGTCAAATATACAATACTTCCCCCGGAATGTGACTTTTATGATAAAAAAATCAAATTTGATTTCAGCACCCTGGATACGACCCTGCCTCAAGATTCCGACCACTTCTAAATTTCATGAACAACAGATACTCCCAAAAGAGAACTTTGTGTCGACGAAACTCTAGTACAATCAAGAGGACAAACCATTCTGAGACAATATATTCCACCTAAAAGAGCCAAGTTTGGGGTGAAATTCTGGATGCTCTGTGAGGCGGCGTCGGGTTACATTTTACAAATGAATGTTTATAGGGGGCGATATTTTGATCCTGTCACACGTGGACAGCTCCAGGGTACAGAAGTGGTCCATAATCTCCTCTCTGCATCATCTCTGCTGAACAAAGGTCATCACGTTTTCTGCGACAGCTTCTTCGCATCTCTTAATCTCGGCCAAAGGCTTCTTCAGCTTCGCACTTTCGTAACAGGTATGAATTACCACTTTAAAGCGATATAAGCTGTCACAATGATTAATTTTGTCCCCTGACATATAGTCTAGATGTGTGTTCACAAGTGAAACGTTGTAAAAGAACTTATTTTCGAAGTTTTTTGTTTTATTAGAATTTAAGTTTCCCCGTACCTTAAACATTCCAGCTATATTTCTGAATGCATAAACTATCGCTTTAATCATTGGAATGATCAAATTAATAAAATATATACGATATAAATGAAATATTGTTGAAAGTGGCGTTAAACAATAATAAACAAACAAACATTATTAAAATCCATTTAATCTGAAATTAATCATACCACTTTCCATTTCTATTCAGAAACATATTCAAATAATTATTGTGATCAGGGACAATAGTGATACCCAATTTAAAATTAAAAAAGTAATTAGTAGCCTATAGAAATAGTATCTATAGTTTTTTTTTTACTAAACTTTGTTTAATTTGTTCATCGTATTAAACCTTGTTACTTCGTAGGTACATTGAGAAAGAATCGTCCAATGCCATTATTTATAAACAAAATGCCAATCCACAACCGAATTATCCTATTTATATGAGAAACGGCGACAATCTTTGTATGGCATATAAAGATGCACCAGAAAAGAAGACCGTTAGAATGATGAGCACTCTCCTTCCCGCCCAGCAGCTCCCTAACGGAAGGCCACGGATCATACAGTCTTATAATAAATACATGGGGGCAGTCGATCTCACTGATACTAGTATGAGCATATACCCCGGGTTGCACAAAAACCGTAAAACGTGGAAAAAAATTATGATTCATCTCATTCATAGAATTCTCCATAATGCTTATATCTTATACTCAAATAACACTAGCGACATGCCAGTTAAATCTAAACTTAAATTTATCCAAGCTATCATTGAAAGTCTCGCTGGAGTCCATTATCCCCAGGCTGTCCAGGTAAGGCGTGTCCGTCGGAGACAGAGAGTACATGCTGTTATGTTACCACAGCGAAAAGAGAAGGATTGTTGCGTATGCTCACAGAGAAGTCAAGGTATTCGCCGGCGTAGTAGGACAGTATGTAATCTCTGTGGTCGAGGCCTACACAGGCAATGTGTTGCTGGGCATGGGCAATGTATCGAACCATAATTTGTTTTCATGTATTTCGCCGGTTCAATGTAAAATTTCTGTTTTACAAAACTTCAAAATAGATGCCAATGTTTGTTATAACTTGATGGATGTTTGCGTTACTGATGATACTAGGCCTAATCATATTTATGTTCATGCACACAGTATGTACATAAGTAGACATACATCGAAAACATGATTTAAGAGATAGAGATAGAGAGGGAGAGAGAGAGAAAGAGAGAGAGAGAGAGAGAGAGAGAGAGAGAGAGAGAGAGAGAGAGAGAGAGAGAGAGAGAGATTATACAAGTCAATAAGTTACCCAGTTTCGGTTTTGTTAACATTGGGTTAATTTACAAAATACATGTATTAAAAGATCAAAATACATTTTTTCATCAGTCTTTTCAAATTATGCATTATTAGTTGTGTGGAAAATCAACGCCTTTTTATCATAAAAAAGTGATGTTGTATATGACGCAAACGTCCTTCTTTCCCGCTATCTGTACATTGAGTCGTCGTAGTTTTTATGTTGCTCTAGTGGCCAGGGGTTCAAACCCCACCTCGGCTCGTCTGACAAGGGAGTAAAATCTGTGTTTCCGAGTCACGGTAGAGGTTGACACACGAAAGTCGAATACGACGGAATATGAGAACTAGTGTTATTCAATCATCACTGACTTACAGTCCTACAGGTTACATCTAATGGATATATAATTTTTAATTTCCATCTCGATGTCACCATAATCTACCAATCAAGTGCAGTAAACAATTTGCTGTATATGCTTCGTATCCATTTACACGTGCAGGCAAACAACTTGCTACACCGTGTTACACAATGTTTTGTTAATTTTATTGTTTTAAAATTGATTGGCGATATACAAATTCATGCTCATTTTGAGCCCAGGGCCCGGCACCATAAAGAATGAGAATTTACTAAAGTCTGAGAATATTCTCAAATTCGCCTCCTCAGCCAATCAGATTTGAGGATTTGCCACACTTGATTAAAATTTCTAGACTTAAGTAATTCTTAAGTTTTATGGTGTTGGACCCTGATTACAAACATACGGAAGCATATCCGTCATTGTCAAATGTAAAAAGATTTTATTCAGAAAAAAATATTAACAAGTAATTACTCAAATTCCAGGTTGTTTTGATAACCAGGGCCCGAAGTCACCAAATTTACTCAGTACTCAAGCTCAACTTTTATTTCATTATTTTGACTATAAAACTGTTGATAAAACTTTTGGATTTTAGTGATTTGGAAACATATTATGATTTTTAATCATTTACATATAAATTTTTGCGACACACTTATGGTTTTTCTGTAAAAAACGAATAAATACGTTGAGTACGGTTCTCAAGACTTGAGTACGTACTCAAACATTTTTTTAATATTTCTAAAGTTTTCTTCAAATAAGCAATAATTTTTATCATTATTTACAATTGTATGCCATCAATATACAAACATGTCCAGAATGAAGTCTGCATGTTTTTACCTTAAAATCGTGAAAAGTTAGTTGAGCTTGAGTACTGAGTAAATTTGGTGACTTCGGGCCCAGGACATGATTGTCTACATATATCAATTGCCAGTACTTTTTTTAAAACGTTTCAGGTTTCGAAATGTAAAATACAACTCAATCATTCTTAATTGACAAAACGTGAAGTGCGCTGCGTAGTATGTAACGTCATATAACTCTTGACGTAAATTACTATGACGTCAAAATCTGGCAAAGTCAAAATCTGTGCAGAGACTTTGGCAGTGAAAGGGTTAAAGAAGGAATCAGATATTTGAGGGATGAAGTGGTCGAAATGATCAACATTAAGAAAGGCAATACCCTTATGACAGAAATCATGTTTGTCTTTACTATACCAGCTATTTGGAATGAACCAGCTAAACAGTTTGGTTTATGAAGTAGGCAGCAGAAAAGGTATAATTTGTTCCTGTTTACTGATTCAATGAATTGAGTTTGTATGACGAATGTGTTGGACTTTATCAACACTTTATCAACCATTACTAAACCATTATACAAAAAAAACCCAGAAAACCACTCACATTTCACAAATTTTCGGCCACTTGGCCTTCATCAAGTGAAAGACGACAATATGTATATCAGTTACATAGTATTAAGTCTGCACAGTGCAAAGCTCCAGTGCAAATGTTTGTCGATGTTTACCGATTACGTCACGAGCAATGACATCGTACCGTTAACGGCACATGCATATTACCGCGTACATTAGAAGACCTATATAAGTGGATCCAGAAAGATGTTCATCTGAAGAAGTGGGTGGCTATTTGAAGCATCAAAATAAATATAGAAAATAATGGGTATGCTGGGAAAAAATTAAATAAAACAAAACATAAATGATTTATAACAATAGCATAATATGCCAAAATATAACCCTTCAATCCCGGCTATTGTGAAAAATAACCAAATTTATTTACACAACGATCCTTTGCCCTTCGTATTCCATATAAGTGTTATTGTCACTACAGTCCTCCATATTCTGGCAGAGGGACTTATTGCGAAGATAGAATATATCATAATATGTACTATCTATAAGTTAAGAACCTTACATAATTTACGCGAATACTTGTATAAATATTGAATGATACAATTATATCACGGATTACACAGTACCTTATACTAATTATAGCTATAACAATCCTCCGTACTATCACAGTGAGACTTATTCGGAAGATAGCACTATAATATAATAAAACAGATATAGAAAACAATTAAGGCTATATCAAATTAGCTAAGATATAATGTTTAATAAGTATAAGCTAAAAATAACCCTTTCTACCTTGGCTATAGTCACGGTAATCCAAATTAGTGACACAATGGTCCTTCGTACTACTCATTGTATACAGTTATTATTGCTATAACAGGCCTCCTTACTTTCGCAGTAAGGTTGCAATGTATTTTATAAAATACGGACAATTTAAAAAAAAAAATAAGAACTCTTCCTTTTCTACGTGAGTACCTGTATAGATATTTATCTATATACTACATTAAGTATATACAGGTAAATCACTGGTAACACAATATTGTATCGCTCTATAAAGTCAATAATAAAGAAAGGGGGGTCTTAGAAATACCATTTAAGGTACAAAATCTATGTAGTAAGGACAAATACCGAGAATCCATAGACAGAATCGATACTAGAAAGATATCAATCAGGTGATACTGGTGAATAGATTAAGCATCAACACAGGTATATGAAATAATTGGAAGCAAGTTAATAAACGAATTTATAAAAATATATACACCCGCTGGGATGATAATAAAAATAAATATATTATAATTATATAATCTACACCGGCTACCTATAAGAAAGTGCGGGGGGGGGGGGGTTG
Source organism: Atrina japonica (assembly GCA_030159075.1). Classification (NCBI taxonomy): domain Eukaryota; kingdom Metazoa; phylum Mollusca; class Bivalvia; order Pterioida; family Pinnidae; genus Atrina; species Atrina japonica. The sequence continues at coordinate 10,288 of BROG01001876.1, read as the reverse complement.
TTGTTAAAAAAAAATAAAATAAAATAAATAGTAAATAGTAAACATATTTTACGACACCAAAAATGTCATAGTTAGTACATCAAATCACATCATATTAGTTGTTTGTTACATCTAATAGGCATTCTCCTTTTAAAATCCTTTATCCAATTTTCTTCCACTATAAATCTGTAATTTTTATTCTCACTCGTTGTTTTAGCAATTGCCGCAACCCACAAATCAGAATCCACATGATCTTTAAAATGTTTCATGATCGGCTTATCTCTTTGATATTTCATATCGCGTCTATGTTCCTCCACACACTCTTTTAGGGATCGTTCTGTTTCTCCTACATACACAGTTTTTGAACATTTATCGCAAATTCACGCATATATTAAGTTCCTGTCAGTACATTTTGCGTCCTCGAAAACAGTAAAACATTATAAACCTTTCGAATCCATAGTATATCATTATTAACCATTATAGTTTTACCTCAACGGTCACAAGTTCATCTAATCAGGGACACATTTTGTTTGGACGTTAATTAACTATAAACAATTAGAAATGATAAAGAAATAAACAACTAAATATACATAAAACCGCTAAAGAGAATTCCTTATTTTCTAGACAACATTGATAAATATTATTTTGATGTATAAGTCAGGGATATTTGTGATGAATTCCAGGCTGGAATACCGAACGAGCAACTTATATTGGCATTAGAACCAGAGGCGGCAAGTTTGTATTGCAAAGAGTTATGGAGTAACGGTCAGTTTGGAAAACATGACGCTGTAGTAAAGAGATGTTTGGAGCCTGGTGGTCGGTACTTTGTTCTGGATTTGGGAGGTACGCTTCACCCATAGTATCTTCATCAGGTATCTACGGTGTATCATCTCTTGTTAAGTAAAATTGAAGAAAAATCATTGGATAATCCAAACTCCAAGTCCATTAGAATACGACAAATTAGATATTAATAAGGTGGACCAGGTGTCCGGAAGGAGCCAGCGTCTCCTGCCAGCTTGCCACACAAGTTACAAATGTCAATGAAAGCCTCTGCAGTCAAGCGACAAGCTAAAATCAGGGAAAATTGTATCAGTTGATTTTAGATCTTGTAGACATCCCCTATTATTAAAGTCATCTGTTTGCCAAAGTGTTTATGTACTTCATCACAAACACACACACACACACACACACACACACACACACACACACACACACACACACACACACACACACACACGAATTCCCATTGATATCAAATTTATGATACGAGTTTTGAATTTTCCACTGAACGAGCCTCTAGCGAACAAAAATGGAAAATTCATATCGAGTATCATAACTGTGATATGAACGAAACTCGAGACAACATGTGATCTAATATCTACAATTTAAACTTAATTTTCTGAAGACTGGATATGAAATTTTGTATTCTCTTTTGTTTTGAGTTGACCGAATTGTTCCAACTAGGTGAAAAACTTGCTCAAGGTAAGTGCATAAAACGTATTGCTTATGTTTTGATACATATATTTACCTTACACTGTAAATTATAATTAATATTTAATCACACTTTATCAGATGTTGAATTCAGCACAATCCCTGACTTGAATACAACAACGTTTTTAAATTATCCACAAATGTTTTATTTGATTGGCCCCAATCAAGTTTAAGTGACGGATTCACTGTTGTTGATCTTGACGAAGAAAGAAAAACATCCATGGAGAATACATATCGCAACGAAGATCGAAGGCATGTCAAGCTTGGGTCACCTCTGTATGCTTCTGTTAACAGGAATCTGATAGATACGACGAAGGAAGGCTGTACATATTTGGGTGAAATTACAATGGAACCACCAGAAAACGGTTGGGGGCAAATTAGTAGATTTACAACGCGATGCCTTTTTAGAAGAACGCAAATCACGGTGAAAGTATATGACAAAATCAAACAGAGAGGCCATGATTCTTTATTTGACTTATTGGAATAGACTGAAAAGAAAACGGAAACTGATAAAGACGCCTTTTATGGTCATGATTTGAATATTTGTACAGACAGCAATTTGAAAGAAAATTGTTATAGCGAAGGAAACATTTTAAGATTGATGCTGGATTTAGAAACAAATAACTCAAACTTTTATTTATGCTATCAGGACAATCTTAAAGTCACAAAGCAAATCTATAAACTGAGAAAGCGAATATTGTTATAAAAAATGATGTCAAAAGCGGAAAGCGGAAGTTTATAATATATTGCGATCGGTGTCAAATATCTTGACAATGGAATCCGATTACTTTTTGTCCAATTTGAGTTTCATTATCATTACAAACCAGTTGCACTAATTAGTTGGTCTTGCATTATACCACTTTCCCTTTAGAAAATGTAAGTAGAAATGGAGCTCAACTGATGAAGTGTAATTGACAGAAATGATCGTCTTGAGCATTACAACTTTGATATTATGTTTATAATATTTAGACGCAAGTACGGCTCTTCCGGTTATATTTTTGTTGGAGGTGTGCAGAACTGTGCGATGTTGAGGACAATAGCATTATTCTGTCTTTTCGTTGGTCAGAGTTATCTCCCATGTCAGCAGGTATCGATTGTGACGTCATGTATTTACATGAGAAAACAACGTCGTTTGCACACAAAGATATGACATCAGAAGTGTTAACTTTTCTCATTTTGCCCAAAAACAAATAACATCACAATCGATACCTTATACAAGGGGTTGTAACTCTGGATAATAAAAATATACCTAATAGAACCAGAATGGTTGAACTATTTAATATTCGTACATGTATAACTGAATTTTACTTTCTCTTTCGAGCCTAGTGTGCACATACAAATTTATTATCGCCAAATGATATCATTTAGGCATCATGTGTAATTTTCATCGTTCATGATATTCTGTTCTGCAGAGAACATCTTAATTGTTTATGAAATTGATATGCATATAATGGTCCAATCAAATCACCAGTTGGGATCACATGATCTAATTAATTATTCATCAGTGTCCCTATAGCTTCATTTAACAAATCAACCAGTCGTGTGTTTTGTCCGTGTACATTATTACCGTTTTCCCACCACCCCGAAACGTTATTTAGCTATTTCTTCCCCTTCATTGTTGTTTTATTCTTAAATTTACAAATAAAGGCATAGCCGCTTTAAACATTGGCAATGTTCTAAATCATAAAAAAGTTCAGTCCTGTATTCCACCATATTTTAAACTGAAGACCACGCCTTGCATTTCATATAGTTATACACCTAGCATCATACCCAAGCTATTCAATTACAAACAGGTTTTGCAGTGCCTAGACATCAACCATCTTCTACACAACACTGTCACATGTTCATGTGTTTCATCTCCTTTCAAATACAATACTATCGGGCATGTCATTACCGGAGACGTTTCTATTGTTGAAAATGAAAGCCTCAAAAATCTTTACTCCTTACCAAGATATTGACAGCCGTTAAGGAGAAACTTCAACAATACTGTACAGTTGCTTATTCCAGAAGCGGTGTAAATCAGATGTAGATACTTAAAAATTCTAAACAGCTTTTAGAAAATTTGAAGGCACACAATTTCTCTCGAATTAACAGTATCAAATCTTATGACTTCTCTACTCTTTACACTACTATTCCACATACAAAATTAAAAGAAATATTTTTCAGCATCATAGACAACTGTTTTTTCACTAAAGGTGGTCCCCGAAAATTTAAATATCTAGTGATTGGCTATCAGGATACTTATTTCGCCAAACACCACTCTGATTCTAAACATAAATATACTGATGTTGATATAAAAACATGCTGGAATTTCTAATAGACAATATATTTGTAATGTGCGGAGACGTGGTCTTTCAACAAACTGTCGGCATTCCTGTGGGAACCAATTGTGCTCCTTTATTGGCCGACCTGTTCCTTTATTCATACGAAGCAGACTTAATTCAGAAACTGCTGAATCAAAAGAAGAAAAAGTTAGCGATGTCCTTTAATTTGACATTTAGATATACGACGACGTTTTGTCAATTAATAATTTCATACATATGTCAATGCGATATATCCCAGCGAACTAGAAATTAAAGATACAACAGAATCAAGCACACACGCTTCATACTTAGACATTTTACTTAATATAAACACAGACGGGAAATTAGCAACTAAGCTATACGATAAACGCGACGATTTCGGCTTCCCCATCGTACATTATCCACATTTAAGTAGTAATATCCCTCAGTCACCCGCATATGAAGTTTATATTTCACAAATGATCCGATATCCCAGGGCGTGTACAACATATGGAGATTTCATATACAGAGGTAAACTACTCACTGACAAATTATTGACACAGGAATATCGAAAACCGCGTTTAATGTCAACGTTCCGCAAATTTTATGGTCGATATAATAGTTTTGTTTGCGACTACTCTGTTTCACTAATTCACAGGGGATGCTTACTCCTCCATGGCACCTGATCCCACCTCTTGGTTTCCAGAGGTCCGTGTTTGTCCATTTTCACCGGATTTGTATCTATGTCGTGGACATTCTATTGATTTATACTTTGGTATCTGATTTCTTTTATATTTTTCTTAACATTGGTAATGTTGAGGGCTATTAAGAAATTATCAGACAGATTTCTTTCTCAAGTGATAAAATACGAAAGTACGGTCAGTAATTGTCAAGAGAGAAAATGACCGCCGTCTACGTTTGCCACAAGAGATATATTTCCAGGATCTCCCTCGACCTAGAGTATCTCTTAGCTTTCGAAAACAACGTGTTATTTGAGCGATATAGGTTTAGGAGAACAACACTCATTTTTCTGTTGGATGGTATTCAGGGACATACGACGTTTGCCTACATTGAGAATCTTACTTGAATTGACAGAGTGTTCCACAAAATGGATGCAGTGGAACCCCTACCGACTACCAAATAACAATAGGTATACGCCTCAGCTATTCCCGTCGTTTTGTGCCAGTTTTCACGTTTTACTCAGCTGAGTAAATTCGTATTTTTTGTGAATATAATATGATCCTGGACCCTGGATACATAATGCTGAGAGGATTTATAATTTTAGGTCATGTGTCGGCGGTAGTATCATTCAAATAAACTGTACTCAGGTAGTACAGGAAAAGACAGTACCTAAAACTTGTTTATTTGAAATAACAGTCGAACCAAAAGGCAAACACAAAACATCAGACACGTTATATCCTACATGCTAAATTCATATAAAGTTATAAATGCCAAAGTATTAAGCCTCACGATGCCCAAGACACAATATACAAATATTGTAAACATTGGACAAACGAGGACCTGTAGAAATCTAGAGGTGGGTGCCATGGAGGAGTAAGCATCCCCTTCGACCGGTCAAACTCACCAGAGTCAAATTCAAATGATATAAGTGAGGAACAAACCCTCGTGACAATTGGTGCAGACACCGTTGCCGAACAAGTAACTCAACATTTCATTTCGATAAATATAGTAATTGAAAAAGTAATTAGAGATACAAGTTAGGCGATTTTTGCATTTGATTAGATGTTTGGTAATTATGTTTGTCATTGTGTGTGTGTGTGTATGTGTGTGTGTGTGTGTGTGTGTGTGTGTGTGTGTGTGTGTGTGTAAGAGAGAGAGAGAGAGAGAGAGAGAGAGAGAGAGAGATAGAGAGAGAGAGAGAGAGAGAGAGAGAGAGAGAGAGAGAGAGGGAGGGAGGGTAAATTTGGGCACATTAGCAGATTTTGAAAGCGATGGTTTTTCGGGAAAAAATGTAATTTAATAAAAATGTAAAGGTTTTGGAAAACTATATAGGTTAACTACGTCTATCTTCACCCAACAGACTCTGTGATTTGCATTCTCCATTACAAGAACACAATTACACTTGCAAATTATTTGGTACATACGGACTAGTGTTATCAGAGTTTATAATCTCTTTTAAGACAATGCAAATCCCATGTCCGCGACTTTTTGAAACACTGGTGCATGAGCGTAAACTTGGTAAATTGTTACATGTAGAATCTAGGTCTATGACCAAGGTGCTATATTTTCACTTTTGGTAATTTCATTTTTTTCTGATTCGTATGATGCATGGCAGCTAATTTTTGGTCGTTCTGAGACCTGCGGTTAGTGTACTTTTAAAGTAAAATTGAAGAAGTACCAATCAATAATTAAAACTCAAGTCCATTATAACACGACGAATTATATGTGCAAATGGTTTCATCATGAAGAACAATTACGAATCCCAAAAAAGGTCTTAAAAAGGTCAAGTTTGGTGATGAGGTCAAGTTCGGTGAAAAGCATGATTGGTGAAACGGAGTCACTATCTGTGGCCGTGATCCAGAATACTATCTAATTTCTCTGGGAGGGGGACTTCATAATGTTTAACAAGATCCCCGTATCGACCATAAAACTTCTTAAACGACGACTTCAACAACGTAACCTTGTGTAAGTAGTTTATTGGCTAGTCGTTTAGCTGTCAGAATTAAACATTCATAAGAAGAGCATGCCCTGGAATAACGTATAAGTTGTGAAATGAAAACGCCATAGGCAGGAGAAGATGGGATATTACTACTTAAAAACGCGAAGTTTGTGATATGGAAATCGAAATCGTCTCGTTTGTCATACAGGGATGTGTGACGTTGACCGTCTTTTCCGTTAGCAGATTGAGAAAGCGGTGCTTTTTCGGGAAAAATGTAATTTAATAAAAATGTAAAGATTATTTATAAACAGCTTTTCGAATAACTATATAGGCTAGCTACGTCTATCTTCACCCAGGATACTATGATTTGCATTCTCCATTACAAGAACACCATTACACTTGCAAAGTATTTGGTACATACGGACTAGTGTTATCAGCGTATATAATCTCTTTCACGACAATGCAAATCCCATTTCAGCGATTTTTTGAAACACTGGTGCATGAGCGTAAACTTGGTAAATTGTTACATGTAGAATCTAGATCTATGGCCATGCTGCTAGATTTTCACTTTTGGTAATTTTATTCTTTTCTGATTCGTATGATGCATAACAGCTAATTTTCGGTCGTTCTGAGATCTGCGGTTAGTGTGCTTTTAAAACAATTAGATAATGAAAATACGAGGTTTTTACTACGTTTGATATTTGAACTAAATAATGACACAGTTATGGTAATATAAAAAAGCATGACTGAAAATGGCACACTTCGTATGCCAGTGTTATGAAAGAAAGAACCGAAACCACTGAGTGCATATAGCGTCAGTTTTGCAAAGTGGCCGAATATTAGAGGGACTTAAACAGGCGGACTTCCATTTACATGTATTCTTTAGATGTAACTGGGGGACAATTACCAAACTGCTTTATAAACACGATCCACTTTGATCACATTAGTGTTAAAAAGCGACATTTCGTCCAGGACGTCTCGTGATTCTTTTCTAAATAATATATCAACCAAATTTAATACAGAAATTCAATTGATGACCTATTTAGATAGTCTTTTGTCTGTCGTCATGTATCGTCCGTTGTCAGTTTTTAGATAATTTCTGAGACAAAGTACCGTCATCGAATCAATGGTATAGATCACAGACACCAAAGAAAACGAAAAAAAAAAAAAAAAAAAAAGTTTTGTAAGTTTTAACATACTTGTTGCACAATTGTCTCATGAACTAGTATGCCGATTTTTATCAAATTTTGGTAAGCACTATTTCCACTGAAACTGCATCAGGAGTCCATGACTAGACGTTTGCAATAACTAATAATAGTATGAGACACTGTAAACGCCCGTTACAGCACTTATGATTAAAGAGAGATAACTCGCATCCTTGGCAAGGAAGCTTAAATTTTAAACGTTGGCGGTGTAAGTTCGATGTAATGAGAGAGCAGTGATTGATGTTGAATTTTTATAAGATTGCACCAAGATGTCCAGGACACTTATACAAATCCGGTGAATATTGGACAAACACGGACCACTTGAAATTCATAGATGTGATCAGGGCATAACGCTATAAAATATCAATTAAAATAGTTAGAATAAGAAATCAAAATTGAATCTCGGTGTTTAACGGCATTGCGTCTCTGGTAGAAATATGTATTGCGGCAGACTTATAGCATGCTATGGGACCTGTATTTTGTCGGGAAGTCCCTGTTATACAGAAAACATCTGACTACACGGTCGAAGGTGCAACACACCACACGTTAAATTGTGTGGATTTCACTTGATTTGCTGGCGTTTCGATACGCTTATATTTTATTTGAAAGGAAAAGGTCATGTTTTGAAAATGCGTATAGTTGATTTCCAATGTTTGCATTTGAAGCCATTTTATAACCATTCAAACAATTTTGTCGGAGCCAGAGAAACGTTTGGTATTGACTGACATTTATTACTTTATAAGATTGGTTATACGTATAAGAAAGTAAATGTAATATTATATTTGTCTGAAAATTATATTTATTGTCAGAGACCAAATGACGATATATGTTGCCTTAACTGTAGATGTGACTAAGAAGATAATTGTGGATCATGTAAGCATTCTTAGCATGGAGAGCTGATGAAGACAATTGATACTTTGTGTGTAAATGGCTATAGGTCATAATAGAATGCAAACTCAGGTAAAACGCTGGCAACATTCCAAAGTAAATGTTCTCGTATTCGTCACAGATGAGGTGGAAAAAGATGTCACCGAATATTGTCAATGTACACATAGCGAAACCGGAGGCGACCATACCCGACTTTCACGTGATCTGAGTAGGGATTATTCAACAAACTGGAACGGAATTGAACAATCCTAAATCCCAATAGTGTTATAATGATCCTGAATGCATTTTAACTAATCTATTGGGCTTTAGCTATATGCCATCTAATTAAAACCATATAAAAATTCCATTATTGAATACGATATCAATCTCTTATTTAATTAATCTACATAAGTAATGCTTGTTTGCCATTATTAGGAATGTCTCGGGTTTTATATAACCCGGTGTAGATCCATATTTTTCATACGTCGCTTCAACTTCGTAAGTTAAATGTGCCTTCGTGTCAGTCAAAAAATACAATGTAGATAGAAAACAATTCAAATGTGCTGAAAGTGTCCGATTTGGTGTTTTTTTCAAAAACACGTAATCATTGCAGCATGAGATAAATCAACTAGTAACGAAGCTTGATCCAGATGTTATTTACATGGTCACCAGGGCATCGTAACGTAAAAAGTTGTGATTCGGGAAAACAGTCGTAAACCTAATACTACGATTACCGTCCGTTTTATAAACGTTCCCGAATACCGATAAACGACAACATTTAGTCTGTAATTCCCGACTGGGTCTAGGCAGTCGTAAGTTTCAATCCGTCTTGCTAAAATATTTTGAGAAACTGTTTGAAATGACAGGCTAAATTACTTTTTTATGAGTTAGAGGGAAATAAGACCCAGTGTCGTCCAATACAGACATACCAGTTACCTAGCTTTGATCGTATAAAATAAGGGACTGTATAACAGATCTCACTCGTCGTGATCCGAATTATATATTTCAAGATAAAGTACGGATCTTGCTTTTTCACCTACAATACAGACATCATTATTGACTCTCCTACAATTCATTTCATCTTTTCTATACATTTAATAATGATAAATCTATCTTTAACCTTTATATTAAAATTATCGGTAGTCGTAAGAAACTCAGAAATTGCGTCATGAAATGGTCGTAAACGTTGTCGGTGAATTGTCGTAAAACAAATCGGTAATCGTAAAGGTTCGGATATTTTTATCAAACGACGCCCAGGACAGGAAAATTTCTATTCCGGGTGCGAACAAAAGGATTATATTTCCAACAGAGGATCCAAAAAGGTTAAGAACTTGATGCATTTTTTATAATCTTCTCATGAACCAAATTCATGATATTATTGTTTTTCAATTTGTTATACAAGGTTGTTAAGTCAGTATCTAAAAAGTATAGAAACGAAATACAAATCGGATAATAAAAGAGTCAAAAGGACAAAAGTTTTGGTCTTATATCAATCGTTTTAACTCAAATATACTTATATACAGATATAAGTATACGTATATACTTATATACATATATACATTAGAAGGTTATTTGGATATATTTTCAAGGAACATTGTGACAAATTTGGAATCAGGGATCATAGATCAATATCAAAGGGATCTATGTCAAATGAAAATATCATTTACATACACTGGTAACGAGACCCTTTCCAGGGAATTGCTTTTATAGGTAATGTAACTAAAATAAAGATATAAAGGATACTTTATTTAGAATGAGGTACAAACATGGAGAAAAGAAGCATATCTACGATTGCAAATCAGTACAGTACTCAGATTTCGAGTAGTACTCCGAATCACACACAC